>JAEIFU010000641.1:0-111204 GCA_018904235.1 Lordiphosa stackelbergi
TTACGTATTGCTATATATCATACTACATGCATTTGGACGTCATCTGCATACATGGAGCACCCATTACTGAAGATTTGGGAAGGTAATTTGCATAAACAGCAAATATAGTAGCCCTAACACTGATCCTGAACTCCCCCGTGTGATTGAAATGTTCTGGATTCAAGTCTAATCGCTACTACGGCTTGTTTCGTCGCTAAATATGACGTATTAACTTCAGTGCAGTCTCAGAAAAATATTAAATAATATCTAAGTTTAGTGAATAGTATTTCGTGGTTTAATGTGTCAAATGCCTAACTATGGTTTGGCGTTGAAAAGTCACATTGCTGTCATCCAGTTTTTCTGAATATCCTGAACTACTTTTTATTAGCGTTGTGGAGTAACTCGAGGTTATAGAAAACCAGATTGCCTATTGTCAACTAACTTATTTTCCCAAGAAAACTATTAATTTGTTTGGACATCAACTTCTTGGAAACACTTTGAAAGAAATGGCAGTGTTGATATTTGCCTGAAATCTCACTGAAGTCTTTGGGTATTGGGATAATTTTTGGCTATCTTCCAGCTGTCTGGGATTGTAGGCGTTGTGAGCGCTGTATTTATTATGTGAGTAATATGATCTAAAATTTTGGGTAGCAGGATTGAAAGAAATTCTGGATCCAGTCTGTCTAGTTCTATAGCATTTGATCTTAATATTGAAGGAAAGACTTCAGGACATCAGCATTGGTTTACACAAACAAAGTTAAAATAATTATCATTAATATTGTGGGTGTTCCGGGTACGGATTAGATGAAACTTCCGGTATTTAATTGCACAAACTTCATTAAGGGTATTAACGTTAATGGTTCTTTCTGTGATCACAGGTTTTTTCCTTCTCCAATACTCCAATATTTTTCCACGTCTGACTAGTGGATATTACACTATTTAGCTTATTTGTATATAAATGTTGAATAAGATCAGGTTATTTAATCTATATGTTCTGGATTTCTGAAAATTGAGTATGGTAATTGTTCAGTTCTGTACCTCTTCCATTTTATATACGTCTTATTTCGTTTTATTATTGCACCTTGAATGCGCTTATTAATCCAGAGCTGTCATTGGGTCTTATTATCTTACTTTTAACAGGTACGAACTTATTATATAAATAGTCATATTCATGTTTGCAGTTCGTACGCAGGATTTTTCAGGGGGTTTGTATCGTACTTTAAAAAATTTTATATAAAATTTCCCCTTAAGGGGGCTTAACCAAAACCCCCTGGTGTGCAATGCCACTGCATGTTTGTGGACAATTGTTGTTCATCCACTGATGGCGTCAGGTAAATGCCTCTCCAGTCACATAGTTCAAATTCATGGTTTAATCTATGATAATAACACTTAGCAGCACGATAACTAATCACTTGGTCATGTTTTTCACCACGTCATATTACGGTTACTGACGTAGTCGATCGCTTTTTTTCCCAGTTACGGTTTTATTTACGGTTGTGAGATATGGGTTACAGTTAGGGTTACGGTTATTAGCCTTATTCTGTTTCGGGTTTCGGTTACGGTTATGGCTATTAGTATAAAATATTACTTGACAAATCTTGCTCCATTTCGTGGAATTTCATTTCATATTCAGTAACGTTCATAGCTGAAATTCTCTTATACAGAATTTTCACCATTATTTCCGTAAAACTTGAATTAGGGCTTATTTCCCAGATAATTCAATCGAATTAATGTTGTCCATTATTCGAGTGTGCGAGTGTGGGTGTAGTCTTTCTAACAATCAAACATGTTCCATTTCGTTTAACTAAGCACGCACCAAGTGCAATTGACAAGATGAAGCCGTCAGCCTCTGCTGAGGACCAATATATGTATGCCTAGGCTCACCTATTTAATTCCACCATGAGCACGAATACGATAAAGTAAGTCAGAGTTAGATAGAGTGCTACGCAAAAGTCAAAACTGGCAATGGACTTCGCACTTGTGATAGGGAATTGAAAAACGCCATTCTTGAAATTAAACACAAATTTAATGTTACTTTGCTATAACTAAAAAATCAGCAACACACTTCCATAACACAAAAACATTTAAATTTGCAAACCGGTCCATGGAGCTGGCTGTGGCTATGTATATTACCTCTGGTTTAATGTGCTAATTCTAATCTTCCGATGCGTTTTGGGTTGTCGTTATAGCAGTATGTCTCAGTGGTCAAGTTAAGTTCCCACAGGCCAAAATAAAGAACACTAGCGGCTCTGGAAATTATCAAAACGGTCTGACTTGAGCTACATATATGGGTCAAATAAATAGGAACAAAATGTTTGTAGACCAACTTAGGCACAAATGAGTGATTGCGTTGTTACGAATGGATCACAAATCACTAATACGTGGTATTTTATAGTCGACCCACTTTGATGTTCGCTATCTTTTTATTTATCTTATCTAAATATTTGCCTTTAGCAAGAACTTTATTTATGACATAAAACATAACAAGCAAACAGGTAAGAATGAACCAAAAACTACAACATTAAATTAAGAAAAATGTAAAAAAATTAACTAAAACTAAGAAAAATTTTTGTTGGATCTAAAATTCATCGTCAAATTTCAAAGAACGCAAGGCTTGCACAATTGAACCCAATTGTAAACAATATTCCCCCTCCATCTTGTTTATATCTGGGCCTCTCAGTTTACCCCCTAAAGCAAAAATCAACAATTGCACCACCCGCACCACCCGCACACCACGCGTGACTCACACTCACGATGCTGGCACTAGGCAAGACGAGATTCAAATTGATTGCCAAAGCATTTCAAAGTTATGCACATGTCGCAGCTGAGCAAAACGCAAAACGCAAACGAAACGAGCGCACAAAAAAAAAAACAACATAAACAAATAGAAAAAAAAGTATTAAAAAATTGGATATTAATAGCATTAACAATACAAGAAATATCGTGTAAGGTTCAAGTGAGTGTTTGGCCCCAAAAACGAAAATTGTTCATAATCGGGTTACAAGTGTACAAGTTGGTAAATATATATAAATACACACACACACACACACACACAAGCGTAGGTGTTCTAAATATAAATTAATACGAGTGCCAAAGCAAATATTCCCACAATAAATCGACACATATTCAAAATTAAAATGAAACAAAAACAACAACACAAACACACAATTTCACATTGTGTTGCATTTTGTGTGTACGATTTTCAGAGATGCGAGCAAAATACCAGACATTGTTGAGGAACCCACAAACAAAGGCGTTCCACTCCAAAGGACGGGGGGTGGGCTGAACAATACTCAATCAATGCACCTCCTACTTTGGTGACCATTCCGTAGTTGGGTGGGAGGTGTCGAGTAATTTACACAATTTGCTCTAGAATGTAAACAAAACATTGCAATGTGCAAATATTTGCAGAGGCCCAAAAAATTTGATTGTGTTATTGTTTTAGGTTGGATCCACAACATTCCGCCTGCGCCAGCGCCGGCAACAATACCGAAAAGTATCTAGTGAGCTGCTTAGATACAATTTGCAAATGCTGAGATTTGCATTTTCTGTCTCGACAAAATGTGCACACTAACCCCTTTATCGAAATCAGCTGAAAAAAGAAAACATAAACGAACATTTCATAGAATCGCAGACAAACGAAGCAGGAGATGAGCCTTGAAAAATTCTTATAGTTTTATGGAAATGGAAATAGGTGTACAAAGATGCAAGTGAATGAAATGTACACAGATTTAATGATAATCAGTCCCCGACCTCTCAGACCGTTTGCTATGGTCAGAAATGCTTAAGCAATATTTATAGGTATAATATAGATAATAATGGAAAGTCTTCCACAACCATTATCTTTCTTAGAACATTCTTTAGGCGTTTTTCCATTCCCCCGAAATTCTTGATTTATTTTTGAAAAGAGAATTGCAGAAATCAGTTTTATCTTGAATTCTCAGCGATGAATAAAATCAGCGTCATACCGGCAAACGCATCGAGCGGTTGAATGTGAGTCGGCTGATCGAACATGTTTGAGTAAACAAAACACACATCAGCGTCATAGCGGCAGAAAGTAAATCGGCTTACGTCCTCACCAACATAAGCAATTTAGTCTGCTCTCTCCATTAGGTTGGACCATGTTACAACGAACAAGGTATGGCGCTCAGGCAATATTTTGAACTTAGCGCTTTTGCTAAAAGCGCGAGAGTAAACTCGTCGTTTCACACATTCACAAAAATTTGAACAAAAAGCCATGCAAAAACAACAATCAGGCAACCCACCCCTTTGAAATGCCGTCGGAGAAATAAAAAAAAATAGAGGAAAGCTAATTTCGGCTCGAGCGAAGTTTATATACCCTTGGGCATGATATATGCCTGCCAGATTGTAATATGGCAGCAATGCGATATATTCATTCGATTTTGATCAAAATCACCAATATTGTGTTGAAACAGATAATATTCATGGCTGGAAAGTATAAAGACGCTACCAATGCGAGCAAAAAAGTTTTTTAAACCTATATTTTATATGCAGCTATATATAGTTGTACGATTTTTTATAAATATTGAGTGGAATTATGTAAAAACATAGAAAACTTATAAATACGAAGGTTGGGGGATAGCATTGAAAGCAAAAAGTTTTTCTCACTAAAACTTATTTTTCACCCGATCGTTCCTATGGTAGCTAATATGCTATAGTCATCCGATTTGAATCAGACTTTGATAGAATTATATGTTAGCATATCCTATTGATCAGTAAAGAGTTTGAGAGCGATAACATTGAAAACAAAGTTTTTCATACTTTAAAACTTTTTGCAGATCTATCTTGTGTAGGGCAGCTTATACTATATAGTTTTCCCGATTTGCATAAAATTTGCTAAAATTATGTGAAAGCGTAAAAAACTTATAAATACGAGGTTTGGTGAAGCGATAGGTTTGAAAAAAAAAAAGTTTTTCTCACAAGAATTACTTTTTCATCCGATCGTTCTATGGCAGCTATATGCTATAGTCATCCGATCCGGCCCGTTCCGACAAATGTGCAGCGTATTTGTACCAAAAGATTTCATGCAAAGTTTGGTCACGATAGCTTTAAAACTGACGGAGGAGATAGCATAGAAACAGACGGACGGACGGACGGACGGACGGACAGACGGACGGACAGACGGACGGACAGACGGACATGGCTATATCAACTCAGCTCGTCACGCTGATCAAGAATATATATACTTTATGTGGTCGGAGATGCTTCTTCTATGCGTTACAAACATCCGGACAATTTTAATATACCCTCTCCAAGGGTATAAAAAATAGAAGGAAGCTAATTTCGGCTCGAGCGAAGTTTATTTACCTTGGATCTGGCTGCCAGTTTATAGTATAGCCAGTGGCGTACGCAGAGTTTTTTTCAGGGGGTTTTGGAGAAAAAAATTTTTGTGGGGGGGGGAGTGTACTTTACAAGGCGAACAAAGGCTCCTTCATTATTTTTGGATAGTATTACAATTTTGGAGTTACCTATATAGAATTCAACTGCAATTCATTTCCTGCATAATTTTCAAACAATTTTTTGTTCGACATGAATTCCAAAATATATAAACTAAATGCGTGTTCATTTTTATCATCAAGCTAAACGAAATTCTGAAATTTTAGGTTGAGCCCTTTGACCGTCTAAAAAAATTTTCAAAACGCGGGGCGGCAGGTAGCGCAAAGTTCAATCTTTAGATTGTTTCAGTGTTTCTGAGGTGCACCAACAAGAATTAACAAAAGTCCAGTTCTCAGAAAGGCTCTGAGAAGGGCAAATTATGGCTCCAAAAACGAGCAATATTTCGAAAATTTATTAAAATCCACATTTCACAAGCGGTTTCCGTAAACCAGACTGTATGCATAAAATGTTTCAACAAATTTTGTCAACGAATCGATTGCGGTGTCTAACTCGTCCGATTTCGATTACGGTTATAGTTATATTTTATGGAAAACGGGAATGGGAGTTTTAGGCCAATATAAATGCCTTGACTCGAACTGAAATTAATTTCGGGAAGAAATTTAAAGAAATTTTTTTAAAACGCGCGTGGTAAGGAGTTTACGATACAAAAATCTGGCGATTTTTTTGTCTCAAATTTTCGCAAGCGGCGCTAAAATTGAATCAATTTTTTCAATTAAATAGGTGAGAGTGGGGGTTGTGATCATAGTTTTGTTTTTCGAACATAACTTCGCCAAAAATAAATATTTTTTCGTTCTGTAAATTTTGTATAAGATTGTCAAAAAGTCTTGCAGTAGTTTTATTGAATTTTCAATTGTTCATAAAATTGGTTATAATAATGCGATTTAAGTCAAATATGCGCCGTTTTGTTCGATGACGAGTTCCCAACGAGATGCCAACTTCATAATGCCCCTCTTATAGAAGCTCGCTTCCCTATTGGCAAAAAACTCGGAGAGCCAATTTTCACAGGACTCTCTTGTGGCCAACTTCCGACTACCAAGCTCGTTCGCCATGGACAGAAATAGGTGGTAATCACTTGGTGCGAGATCCGGACTATACGGTGGATGCAAAAGAACCTCCCATCCGAGCTCCCGGAGCTTCTGGCGCGTCACCAAAGATGTGTGTGGCCTGGCGTTGTCCTGATGGAAGACAATTCGGCTTCTGTTGATCAAAGATGGCCTCTTCTGCATAGGTGCTGCATTCAAGCGGTCCAGTTGTTGGCAGTACAGGTCCGAATTGAGCGTTTGGCCAAAGGGGGAAGCTCATAGTGGATGATTCCCTGCCAATCCCACCAAACACACAGAAGAACCATCCTGGCCGTCAATCCAGGCTTGGCCACCGTCTGGGCAGCTTCACCGCTTTTCGACCACGACCGTTTGCGCTTCACGTTGTCGTAAGTGACCCACTTTTCATCGCCAGTCACCATCCGCTTCAAAAACGGGTCGATTTTGTTGCGATTCAGAAGCGATTCGCATGCATCCATACGGACAAAAATGTTTTTTGCGTCAAGTCTGTGGCACCCATACATCGAGCTTCTTTTTGAATCCAAGCTTCTTTAAATGGTTTATAACGGTTTGATGACTCATGCCCAGCTCTTGGCCGATGCTACGGCTGCTACTATGCCGGTCTCTTTCGATCAATTCAGCGATTTTATCGCAATTTTCGACTACAGGCCTTCCGGACCGTGGCGCATCTTCGATCACCTCTGCACCAGAACGAAAACGTTGAAACCATCGTTGTGCGGTGGAAATGGAAACTGTATCGGGTCCATAAACTGCACAAATTTTATTGGCAGCATGAGATGCATTTTTGCCTTTATCGTAGTAGTACTGTAAAATATGCCGTATTTTCTCTTTATTTTGCTCCATGTTTGCGACGCTATAACTCACGAACGACTAAAAACAAACAACAATAAATCAAACACGTGTTAGCGCGTGAAAGGAGCTTTCAAAAAGCTCTAGCGTGAACCGATGCGACGATACAACTTGAACTACGCGATTGCAAGACGGAAATAATTTTGACAACCTTATATTTTAGGTAAAGATGCACAAAACTTTCCTCATCACTAGTTTTTAAAATAAAATTTTTTGGTTTTTACCCTTGCAAGGGTATTATAATTTTGCCCAGAAGTTTGCAACGCATAGAAATATTCATTTCCGACCCTATAAACTATATATATTCTTGATCAGGGTAACGAGCTGAGTCGATTGATTTGCTCCGTCCGTCTTCCGTCCGTCTGTCTGTCTGTTTCTACGCAAACTAGTCTCTCAGTTTTAAAGCTATCGAGCTGAAACTTTGCACAGAGTCTTCTTTTTACTGCACACTGCTAATATGTCGGAACCGACCGGATCGGATGACTATATCTTATAGCTACCATAGGAACTATCGGTCGAAAAGTGGGTCTTTGTGAGAAAAACTTTTTTGTTTTTAATGTTAACGTGACTCACTTCATCGATTATTAATATTATACGCATTTACATAGATTTGGAAGTTTTTCTCAAAATCGGATGACTATATCTTATAGCTGCCATAGGAACTATCGGTCGAAAAGTGGGTTTTAATGAGAAAAACTTATTTGTATTTAATGTTAACGTGTCTCACTTCAGCGATTTATTAATATTATACGCTTTTTCCACAGATTTGGAAGTTTATGTCAAAATCGGATGACTATATCTTATAGCTGCCATAGGAACTATCGGTCGAAAAGTGGGTTTTATTGAGAAAAATTTTTTTGTTTTTAATGTTAACGTTTCTGCCTTCAGCTATTTATTGTGCGCATTTACAAAGATTTCGGAAGGTTTTGGTCAAAATCGGATGACTATATTCAGGAACTATTTTGTGTCGAAAAGTTGGGTTTTAGAAATATTTGTTTTCCTCGTTCTTAAACTCTGATGTATTAAAACATTTTCAAAGAGTATAAAAACTTCGGCAAAGACGAAGTTTTTAGCTTCGAGCCTTCTCGTTTTTTACTTCTTTGGAGAGTTTTTCCTCTGTTTTGCGCGTCATTGCAATATTCTCTTTAAAAGTCAAAACCGACTTTTTTTCAAAGTGGCTCACAACCCCCCCATATCTCACTTTTTTTGGTGACGTCACATAACCAACAAGAAATTGTTACAAAAAAAAACATATTTCTATCAAAAAGGCAATTGACCAAAGATATTTCCCTCATACTTACTTTTGTCATTACGAAAAAAATTTTGGATAATATTCACAAGTCAAAAATGAAAAAAACTTTTTTTTTTTTTTAAAAAAAGTCGAGATCTGGTTCACGAACTTAAAGAAGGTGTAGACTGATAGGTTGCTTGCCAAAAGTTAGGTAATAAGAAGGGAGACACATGACATAAACAAAAGTTTAAATATTTTTTATTTGTGCCAATATTCGAGTGGCTCACAACCCCCAGCGGCTCAGAACCCCCATTCTCCCCTAATGAAAATATGATATTAAAAATCATGTTTTTTGTATTTAGAAAATATAAGAAAAATTTAACAACAAGCCAAAAAATCATATTAAAAATTGGAGTCTTATTTCCTTATAAAAATGAAACAGGGCCCCAAAAATTAGTTTTTCGGTCTTACTTCATTTCTTCTTTTGAGGACTTATATCATTTTAAAATTTTATTTAGGAAATAATGCTTCAAAAAAGGAAATAACGCCCCAAATTTTATCAAACAGGGTGGTTTTTGTTTTCTGTATAAATTTCATTTTATTTTTAAGCCTTTTTTCGCAGAGCCCTCAATTAATAATCATTGAAAAACTTTAACTTTTGATTAACATATTTGTAGATCAAAACCGGAAATTTTAAAAATTAATTAAAAAGAAACCTTGGATGACCGCCTCGACTTAAAGGAATAATATTTCTAATAATAATTCTTTATAATTCACGGTCCATCGATGAAATTTTTTCAAAATCGTTGTTAATTTGAGTCAAGTTTATTAATTTGTCTTTTGATGCTTCTTTCTTAGTATAGTATTTTGCATATAAAAATATATTAAATGTCGGCCAGGCCCCCCCTGCGTACGCCACTGCGTTATATTGATCCGATTTTGATCAAATTCTCCAAAATTGTGTTGAAACAGATAACATTCATATCTGGAAAGTATAAACACGCTACCATTGAAAGCAAAAAAGTTTTTCTCACTATTTTTTCGACCGATCGTTCCTATTGAAGCTATATGCTATAGTCATCCGACTTGGATCAAACTTGGCAGAATTGTGTGGTATCATATAATATTGATCAACAATAAGTTGAGCGATAGCTTTAAAAACAAAAAGTTTTCTTACCGGCCGGTTCCGACAAATGTGGAGCGTATTTGTACCAAAAGACTTCGTGCAAAGTTTGGTTAAGATAGCTTTAAAATGAGGAGGGATAAAAAAAAAAGGAACTGACTGAGAGACGGACATGGCTATATCAACTCCAGCTCGTCACCCTGATCAGAATATATCTTTATGTGGTCGGAGTTGCGTCCTTCTATGCGTTTCAAGCATCCGGACAATTTTAATATACCCTTTCCAAGGGTATAAAAAACGGGGGTTCTTGCGAAAAAAAACTAGAAGGCGCTAACTTCGTCTTTGCCGAAGTTTTTATACCCCTGCAAATGTTTTAATACATCAGAGTTTAAGAACGCCAGCATTAAGAAAAAAAGTATTTATACCCTTGGAGAGGGTATATTAAAATTGTCCGGATGTTTGTAACGCCACCCACATAAAGTATATATATCCTTGATCAGCGCGACGAGCTGAGTTGATATAGCCATTTTTGTCGTTGTTTTTTGTATCTCCTCCGTCAGTAAGATTTCTAAGATTTCACATAATTCCCTGATTTTTAAAAATTGACAACTATATAGTATAGCTGCCATACAAAGTATAAATCTGAAAAAAATCTTAGTGAGAAAAACTTTGTTTTCTATACTTGCTCTCGCTCCCAACCCTTATATTTTAAGTTTATTATGCTTTTACATAATTTCAGCAAGTTTTTTTGTATAGCTGCCATACAAAAGATAGATCTGAAAAAAAGTTTTAGTAAGAAAAACTTTTTGTTTTCACTGCTATCGCTACCATACTCGTTACTGATCAATATGATATGCTAACACATAATTCTGTCAAGTCTGATCCAAATCGGATGACTATAGCATATAGCTGCCATAGGAATGATCGATCGAAAAAATAGTTTTAGTGAGAAAAACTTTTTTCGTTTTCAATGGTAGCGTGTTTGTACGTTTCAGTTATAATTATTATCTGTCTCAACACAATTTTAGAGAGTTTGATCAAAATCGGATGAATATATCGTATAGCTGCCACATAAAAAACTGGCAGAAATATATAATGCTCCAAGGGTATATAAACTTCGGTCGAGCCGAAGTTAGCTTTCCTCTATTTTTAACTGTCATATTTATATAAAGCATATATATTAATGCTCCTTAAAACTCATTCCTTTTTCGACCGATAGTTCCTATGACAGCTATAAGATATAGTCATCCGATTTTGACAAAACTTAACGCTCAGTATAAAAGCGTATAATATTAATAATCGCTGATGTGAGACACGTTAACATTAAAAACAAAAAAGTTTTTCTCATTAAAACCCATTTTTCGACTGATAGTTCCCATGGCAGCTATAAGATATAGTCATCCGATCCGGTCGGTTCCGACATATTAGCAGTGTGCAGTAAAAAGAAGACTCTGTGCAAAGTTTAAGCTCGATAGCTTTAAAACTGAGAGACTAGTTTGCGTAGAAACAGACAGACGGACAGAGGAACAGACAGACGGACAGACGGACGGACAAAGCTCAATCGACTCAGCTCGTCACCCTGATCAAGAATATATATAGTTTATAGGGCAAAATTATAATACCCTTTCGCATATTTATTTTAGGATGGGGATATATTAAACCACACATTACAACCATACGAAAGAATTGGTCTAATAAGTGACTGATACATAATTACTTTTACTCTACTATTCACCAATCGTGAGCTAAACATTCTTTTGTAAGCAAAAAAGGCCCTTTGGGCTTTTTCAAGTTGTTTGCTGATATGATGGTCGAAGTAAAGGATTCTATCATGATAAATTCCGAGGTACCTGATTTTTCCTGAGATCTGTTCTCTCGATTAATTATTTGGAATTGGTTCCAATTTTTCTTAATGTTGTTATTGCACTTTTTAACTGGTGGACGAAATATGCTTTCGCATTTGTTTGAATTAATTTTCAGGTGCCAGTCTTGTGCATAGTTTTCAACTATATTGAATTTCTGTTGTAGACGTCGGTTTATATTGAATATGGAGTTGTCAGAGTGAAAAATAGCTATGTCATCTGCAAATGCTATTATGTTGTCTACTTTGTTAGTCTCACTGAGAGAAGATTAAAAAAAAAAACAAAAATCGAGAAGGCCAAGCTAACCGAAGTTTTTATACCCTATCAAATGTTTTAATATATCATAGCTTAAGAACGCCAGCTTACAAAAATCGTTTCCGACAGATAGTTCCTATGCAGCTATAAGATTTATAACTTGCAAATTTGTGTAAAAGCATATAATATTAATAATCGCTGAGTTGGGAAACGTTAACATTAAAAACAAAAAAGTTTTTCTCACTAAAACCCCCTTTTCAACCGATAGTTCCTATGGCAGCTATAAGATATAGTCACCCGATCCGGACAGTTCTGACATATTAGCAGTGTGCAGTACAAAGAAGACTCTAAGCAAAATTTCAGACCAGCGATGGTCTCGCCTTGCCTCCAGAGGCCGAAGACATTTCTCTATTTACACGTACACGAGCCGAACGCATGCCGAAGCTAAGGCCAAGAGCGTAGACAGCTCTTTAGTCGCTGTGTAACGTTCGACTCACTCTCACTTTGTGGCCTCGCTCTTCTTGACCAACACTGGTCTAGCCCCTTTAACGAGTTTATTTGGGTAATGATTTATTTATGAAAGATTTGCAATTACTCTAAGCCTTTTCCAACCGGGTTTTATTCAATTTCACTGACCCTGACACTAACTAATGCCAAATTTGGTTTCTCTTGATAACTTTTTAGTGATCATTCGAACAAAAGCGTCGGTTAGTGTCTGAACTCATCCGTAACCAGAGCTGACCATATAATCATATTTTAGTCACATTAATAATCTCACACAACTGAGGCATGACGGATGCGGAGGTGGACATGGAAAAGGGTGAGTGTGCATGTCACCTGGTTAAAATAATAACACAAATCTCTCTTTTGGTTAGTGCCCCGTCTGGGTGTGCGTCATTTGCAGGCGCTGTTGCTCTTCATTGGCCTCTTGGTCAACACCATACTGCAGTTAAATGTGGGCGTGGCTGTGGTGGCCATGACAAATGCCACATCCCTGAATGCAGAAACGCCCGTGAGTAGGCGTACATCCGCCTGGAATAACTAAACATCAGCTTTCTACTTGCAGCACTTCAACTGGACGGAACCGGAGAAGTCCTACATTTTGTCCAGCTTCTATTGGGGCTCGGCTTTGACACAATTTCCGGGTGGCTATCTTAGCAAACGCTTTGGCACCAAATCCGTGCTCTTCTTCGGCATATTGGGCTCCGCCTTGCTGAGTGCGGGCACACCTCAAGCTGTCTATGCGGCGGGCTGGCAGGCCTTCTGCTTGATACGACTGCTCCAGGGCTTATTTCAGGGCGTTACTTGGCCTTGTATACACCAGCATCTGGCCAACTGGGCACCAGAAGTGGAGCGCACACGTCTGGGCGCCTTTGCCTACACGGGCTTCGACTGTGGCAATGTGTTGGCCATGTATGCAGCGGGTATGATAGCCAGCACGCAGCTGGGCTGGCCGGGCATTAGCTATGCCTGTGCCGCCTTGGGCTTGGGCTGGTGCCTGCTGTGGCTGATGCTGGGTGCTAATCGGGTGGGTCAGGTGCGGTGGGTGGGCCAAGCCGAGAAGCGGTATATTCTGGGCGACTTGCAGCGCAATGCCAAGCGTGAGCGTAGAATGCCCATACCCTGGCGTGGGATATTCACCTCGGCCCCGTTCTATGCCCTGCTGTGTGCACGCTGTGCGGATACTTGGGGTCTGACCACCATGCAGGCCGAGTTGCCGGCCTATTTGAGCGGAGTCCTTAAGCTGGACATGCACAGCAATGCCTTCTTCTCGGCTCTGCCGTTTCTTTTGATGTGGGGCATGTGCTATGTGTACCTGATCGTGGCGGATGTGCTGCTGCAACGCAAGTGCCTGAGTTTGACTGCGCTGCGAAAGACCTACAACAGCATAGCCCTGTGGACACCCGCCGTAATCATGTTTTCGCTGGGCTTTGTGGGCCCAGACCAGAGCCCGCTGGCCCTGACGCTCGTCACGTTGAGTGTGGGCGTTAGCAGTGCAGCGACCATTGGCAGCGAACTCAACACAATTGACCTATCGCCCATCCATGCTGGCATTTTGGCAGGCATTCTGAGCACTTTCACGAATGTGGTGGCCATGGTAACGCCCTTGGTGGTGGGCATGCTGGTCAAGGAGCCCGATCAACGAAGTGAATGGCAATTGGTATTTAGTATTGCGGCCCTAATCCTGTTTGCGGGGAATGTTATCTATTTGATTTGGGGCACGGCAGAGACGCAACCTTGGAATGTTAGTGAGAAGCTGCCGGAGGAGCTGCCATTTGAGGGGTCCAAACTGCAAATAGGGGAGAGAGAGGCAATCAAGAGTAATACCTGAGATTTGTCATACATCTGTTAATTTTTTTATGTTGTAGTTAAATGTCAAGTGTTTGTTAATCAATATACGGTGCCGCTCAACTAAATAGGTTCAAGAAAATGCTGTTAATATTTTTGATTCTCTCTTTTAGTTTCAATTGCAAATACATGAATTTTTGTAATAACCTGAGAACTTTCATTTGTTTGCATTGGACACTTGTAGGCCCCTTTTTCAGCCTCAGCGACGGTCACATGCTTCCATGCGGCATCAAGCCACCCCTAGTGCCAACACCGCCAGTCACTCGCACCAGCATCATCATCTTGTGGCCAACAACATGACCACGGACGGGGGCTCGGATATCGCCGCTACCTCCTCCAGCATAACGACCTATGCTGCCAGTACGATCAGCACATGCTCGAATTCAGTGAGGGATCACAATTCGACGGGTTCATCGTCGGGCGTCCATTGTGTGGCCAAATCAGCTCTACATGTTTTCTCATCGACCTCAATAACAAAAATCGATTCGAGAAAACAATGCGGGTCTCTACTCGGGATACAATACTCAGTACTACAGACTCAGCCCCCTCAACGCGATGCAATACCAAGCCCTCAAAGTGAGGCTCCACGAAGCCCTCGATGCGAGGCAACGAATCATATTGCCCGACAAAATGAGAGTCGATTTTGCCCTATTGGACCAAGCCAACTTTTTTTAAAGTAAATTGGCCCGCTGATCACGAAAATCGCCGTATAAATTGATGTGAAACATCTTTAATTTCGGTACGGAATTGATTTCAGCGTCACGTGACGCTGGTGTACGTCATGCAAAATTTTTCGTTGTTGCTTTAGCGGATTCTTCCATGGGAAAAGGGGTGAATGAAGGTGGACAGAGGGGTGAAAGTGGGTAAAAAAGTGGATGGAGAAATGGAGAAAGTGGTGGGAAGTGGGTGGAAAGTGACAGTGACTAAACAGTGACTTGAAAGTGACTAGACAATGACAGTGACTTGACAATGTCTTGACAGAGACTAAACAGTGACTAAAATGTGACCAAAGAGTGACGAAACGGTGACTAAGCAGTGACTTGACAGTGACTAAATTGTTACTAAACAGTGACTAAACGGCGACTTAGCAGTGACTTAACAGTAACTTAACAGTGAATTGACAATGACTTAACAGTGACTAAAAAAAGACTTGACAGTGACAAAACAGTGACTAAACACTGTCTTGACGTGACTTAACAGTGAATAACAGTGACTTCAAAGTGTCTAAACATTGTCTTGACATTGACTTGACAGTAACTTAACAGTGACTTGACAATGACTTGAGAGGGACTAAACAGTGACTTGACAGTGAAATTGAAGTGACTTGACAGTGACATTACACTGACATGACAGTGTCTAAAGAGTGACTTCACAGAGACTAAACAAAGACTTGAGAGTGACTAAGCAGTGACAATACAGTTACTTGACAGTGACTAAACGCTGTCTTGACGTGACTTGGCAGTGACTAAATAGTGCCTTGAAAGTGACTAAGCAGTGCCTTGACAGTGATTTGACAGTAACTTAACAGTGACTTGACCATGACTTGAGAGTGACTAAACAGCGACTTGACAGTGACTTTTTGATGTGAAACATCTTTAATTTCGGTACGGAAGATTTTAGTTGGAGTAAAATTTGATTTCAGCGTCACGTGATGCAGAAAAGAGGGTGAAATAGGGTGAGAGAGAGAGAAAAGATGGGGAAAGAGGTGGAAATAGCAGATCAATAACATCACGGGAAGTAAAAGGGTATTAAACTTCAGACAGTGAATTAACAGTGACCAAACAGTGACTTAACAGTGACTGAAGATTGCCATTGCTCATTGTGATTTGGAAATTAAGCCCTTAAATTTTGCCTCAAGTTTCACATCATAGCTTCGTGAGTGTCAACTACACTCTCTTAATGAGACTAACAATAAGTTTTCAAATCTTAATCTAGAAACTATTATAAAACCATCCCCTATTGGAGGTGGTTTATGTTCCGCGGCCCTTTAATTCAGTCGCTGGGATGGTAGGTCTTTTCTTCTGAGGCGAGAATGCGTTGCTTGTGGGGTGAGAGATTGTGCAAGTTCATTAGGAAGCGCAAGAAGCTTCACGGAATATTTGCGTTTCAGGTGCTGTATTTCAGTTTTGACCAATGGGATCCTTAGGTCGTTGTACCACGGCGCTCCAGTGAGTGTTCTAAGAATTCGTGATTGTGATCTTTGAAGAATGTCCACACTGCTCGCACAGGCATTTCCCCCATAGCTGCGAGCCATAATTCCAGACAGGCTTTATGATGCTTTTGTACAGTAATACTTTATATTCCAGTTTTAGAGGGGAACGGGAGTTAATTAGCCAGTGAAGGCTGTTGGCCTTTAGCTTTATTTGAAGTTTTTTCGAGTCTATGTGTTTGCGCCAGGTGAGCCGTCTGTCGAGGTGTACTCCAAGGCATACAACATCGTTTGATTGGGGTATCAAGGTCGCGTTTAGGGATATCTGGGGACAGGTGTTTCTGTTGTCACGTGCTTACACTTTTGCTCATTGATCTTTATGCGCCAGTTGGCCAGCCACTCCTCCACATTAGCTAGGTGGCTTGCCAAAAGTCTTGATGCGATAATTGGACATCGTGATCTGCTTAGAATTGCCGTGTCATCCGCAAATGTGGATATTGTTAGTCGGGGTTCTGTTGGGATGTCTGCAATGTACAACACATACAGAAAAGGACCGAGAACGCTACCCTGTGGCACTCCGGCTCCAATGGTGAACTCTTCCGTTGTGTACTCATTTTGCCGGACAGAGAATACTCTGTTACTGACATAACATTCCAAGAGTTGGTGGTAAGACCGTCCAACTAAACGAGGGCATTTGACCCAGGAACAACATCGCGGGCAACATCTAGTGCTCATACGCCATCCGAATATCCGAAGTTAAACGGTTGACTTGCTCAATGGTCCCGTGTTTTGCTCGGAACCCAAATTGATGTGAACGGAATTATATTTTGTGCATGCGTATCAATTTTGTGAAGTAAGATCTTCTCAAATACTTTTGATAGGCAAGGTAGAAGGCTTCTGGGTATATATGATGACGCTTGAATTTTATTCTTTCCTGGTTTCGGAATCATTATGATTGTAGATTTCTTCCACTGAGTTGGAAAGTATCCACATCGCAGTACAGCATTAAAGATTCTTGAGATATATGAAATGGCAGGACTTGAAAGTTCCACGATCATTTTAGGCCTAATAAGATCATATCCTGGTGCTTTCTTAGGATTAAGTTCCTTGATAACATTTTTTATTTCAAGCGAATAAACTTTGATTGGGCAAGTCTGTGCGGAATTAGGAATCAATGGCAGTGCATATGCATTGGTTGGTGGGTTCGGCTGGAAAACATTTCGTAGGTGAAGTGTGAAAATATTTGCCTTTTCTTCGTCGCTGCGGGCCCATCTTCCTCTCTGATCCCTCAAAGGCGTGTCTACCTTAGTAGGTGGCTTTATGCTTGCATGTGCTCTCCATAGTGGGAATTTGGTGTTTGCGGGCGATATTTTTTCGATGTAGAGTCTATGGGCTAACTGCTCCTCTGCTTCGAGTGCTTTGTGGAGTACGCGTTCTGCATGTCGCAGGCGACTCCTTGCAGCTGGCGACCGATTGCTCTGTCTATGTAGCTGTGTACAATTACAATAATTAATAAAGTCCCATTTGCCTTGGTATCTGTGCTTAACTGACATCATTTCCTGGTGAATGCTCTCTCCTTACTAATCGCTTTCGACATTTTCGAATTTTCATAGAAGGCGTTAATGTGCAAGTTCAGGAAGTGAATTTTTAGAGACATTGTGAAAACTGTTGATAAGCAACATCTTTGAATTAAGGACAATTAAGGATCTTTGATTACTGCTCGATACCAGAACACATTATTTTTAACAATCTCAAATTACGAAATGTAAGCAAATACTATTTATTATGACACAAATAACTTACCAAATAAATCTGTTTTGTTTTACAACTGCTAAATTTGAAAATATTAGTTAAGCTAACTGGCAACTAAAATCCTAATCTTAATTTATGACTTTGAATACCATCTATGCATTTACAAGATAGAAGTTATCCAGAAACATAAGGCTTAGGCGAATCACTTGGCCGAGGCTGATTACTAAATCTTACTCAGGCTGCACACCTGTGCATTGAATGGACAATGCATAAAGAAGACATTAAAACTGCGCCAGCAACAACAACAATTCACATAAATAAATAACAGCTGCTCACTTTCCGTTACATGGCAAGCGTTTTGTGTTGCATATTTATAGGCGCATAAAATATTGTCGTTTATTTTTAATTTAATGACAAGAAATTTGTGCGCGTTTCCAGTGCGAGGAGTGAGAGGAGTGAATAGAGCTAGCTGGCATTCACGTAATTTCCATTGGTAATGGCCTGTAGCAATTGCAATCTATCTTCCCATTTACGACAACACAAAACAATTACAACAACAAATATCACATGGGCGTAGCGATAATAAGAGGGCGAATCTCTCCAATGTGGTCAGAGAACCATCTGTCAGCGGATGGTGGTTGCGGGCTGTACAAAAGTGTGGGGGGGCGGCGGGAGCAGGACTGTGTTTAGTGCGCTTGGCACGTTGATAAAACATTTGGTTTCGTTTTACCAAAGAACACACAATAACTAGATGCGACAATTTATATACAAAATTTTGAATCAATCAATCTAATAGTCAAATCCGCCACACTGAAAATGTGTAATTTATCAAGTGGAAGTCGAAAGTGCTTCTGTTTTATTGTTGTGGTACAGCCGGAACGGAAATAGCGAGAGTGTTGGAATTTCATTTATTAACATTTTAAATAAAGATGTTTTCTTTTTCTACATTTTAGATATGCTTTGTCTGAAAAGAAAATTATAGGCCTGTTTGTTGAACTGTATTGAAGAGTGGGCTAACAGTGGGTTAACAGTGGGTTAACAGTGGGTTAACAGTGGGCTAACAATTGGCTAACAGTGGGCTAACAGAGGCTTAACATGATGAGTGTACTGATATTAATTAAACAACTGATTAATAAACTGACAAAGAATAAATGTATATTAATAAAAAGTTGCTCCATAATTTTGTTCAACAATTTTTAATGGAAAACAAGAAAATGGGAAAAATTTTTTTTTTTTTTTTTTTGAGCTTGAACATAATTAAACAAGTATTTTTAGTGTTAAAGGATTAAATGTTTTCTGCCTTTCATTTGATGGGTTAAAAAATAATAAATTTCCAAGATAAGGTACAAAACTCCACAGCCAAATCCAAGTAAAGACACTTTAAAAATTAAAATTAGTTTTCTTTCAACTCGTTTTTTGTTCTGTTTGACGAATCATTGTTTGTTTAAGTTGCAGGAATAAATACACATTACAGAAACAAGCCAAAACGATTTGAAACTGTTTTGAAATCCACATACAAATAAACTAACGAAATTTTTCCGAGGCACGAAAAAGAAAGCGAAACGATCGAAAATGGAACAGCCAGAAATAGAGGTGATTTGTTTCGCTTTTCGGTTTGGCTGGTAGCATTTTGGACACATTAAACAAAAATAAAATAAATATAATTTAGCTCTAATGATCACATTAGAAAAATTTACTTTTTACTCTGTCAAAACCACCAGCTACCAAGACATGATTCGACAGAATCATCCCACTCCTAATATCGATATGAAAACACATCAAACAGTTTGTGTACTAATCGATTACGTTACCGATTTACGTTTTGATTGCTGATGAGTCTCTGCTGAATGGAATTGACAACTTAGATATCTGGTTAGTCTTTTCATAATGCAAAACACTCACAAAATCTCCATTTGGTTGTTAATAGATAATTTCTTTGAAGCCTGGGTACCCGGCAACGATTTCTATTCAAAACGTTGTCAAATTTCCCAATCCCAATCGTCAATCATTGTATTCAGCAAGTAAAATCGGCAATCATATCAATCAATCAAAATTAATTGCTGAATACGCCCATTGTTCATTATTTAAAACGATATCCTCCAGTCTCCAGCTTTACATTTCTTTATCATGGGGGAATAAGGTATTGAAGCATTGGCAGAAAAACACGGTGGTTGTCATAAAAGAACTCGGAGAGCGAAATTGAAAAGCGAACATTTGACTTATAACAGAGTAAAAAGGTGTGGACCAACGTTTGTCAGAGAGAACGAGATCAAAAAGTCAAACCAGCTCAGATCTACTTCATCGACCGCTAGCCAAAGCCTAAGAAGCTGTTTACTCTCTTGGCATAAACCTCGGCTTGGCCTCGGCTCGTGTCGGTGTGAATAGCGAAATGTGTTTGGCCCCTGCGGTCCAAGCGTGACAATTCAGCCTATATTTACATGTATTTTTCAAATCCAACATGCTTGGACCCTGGGACCTCAAGATAAGTACATTTCCATATTTAAGAAAATCGACTAAATCAGTTTCCAACTCCACAGCTGACAAAGCGGACGCTGTGCACTGTATGTTTAATAAATGTGTTAAATGTTCAGGAGTTAACTTAAGTAAATTGTATGTTCTGTATAAAAACGGGTATACCGTTACTCGTAGAGTAACGAGAAGGCCAAGCTAAGTTCGTCTGTGCCGAAGTTTTTATACCCTGTTTTAATATCTTAGAGTTTCAGAACGCAAGCATTAAAATCAACAATTTTTCTTAATAAAACCCATTTTCCGACCGATGGTTCCTATGGCAGCTATAAGATATAGTCATCCGATTTTGACCAAAACTTGCAAATCTATGTGAAAGCGTATAATATTAATAATCGCTGAAGTGGGAGATGTTAACATTAAAAACAAAAAAGTTTTTATTACTAAAACCTCCTTTTCGACCGATAGTTCCTATGGCAGCTATAACATATAGTCATCCGATCTGGTCGGTTCCGACATATTAGCAGTGTGCAGTAAAAAGAAGATTCTGTGCAAAGTTTCAGCTCGATAGCTTTAAAACTGAGAGACTAGTTCGCGTAGAAACAGACAGACAGACAGACGGACAGAAAGACGGACGGACACAGTTAAATCGACTCAGCTCGTCGTCCTGATCAAGAATATATATAGTTTATAGGGTCGGAAATGAATATTTCTATGCGTTACAAACTTCTATATATATATATATATATTCTTGATCAGCATCAACAGCCGAGTTGATTTAGCCTTGGCCGTCTGTCCGTCCGTCCGTCTGTCTGTATAAAAAACTAGATCTCAGAGATGGTAAGAGATAGAGGTTTGGCATGTATGGGACAAATGCTTCTTTTATCTGCACGCAGATCAAGTTTGTTTCAAATTTTGGCCACGCCCCCTCCCGCCACCGCAATTTCGAACGAAATTTAAAAAATTAATTTTTTTGTTAACTGAATAAAGAATGAAGTACTGAATGCTAAAAAATATTTGCCTTTTGATTCAATTTGACTGTTTCAGTCAAATAGTTGTATATTCGCGTTAAAATGCTTGTCCCTATTCAAGTGCATGGCAGTGTATATACTTTATAGGGTCGGAAATGTTTCCTTCTCCCTGTTACATACATTTGCACTTCATGATGCCTTTAACCCATTTCCAATGGGTACAGGGTATAAAAAATGTTGCATACTTTTCGGATGGTCACACTAAGGAACGCGGGAACACTGTTAAACATGTTTTTTAATGAGTAACGGGTATATCGAAGTCGGTTAGAGCCGACTTTAACTTACGCTCTCGTTTGTTATATGTATGTTACAGCCCTGAAAAAGAATCCAGACGGTGTTCGAAATATATTGGAGAAAAAAGAGGACAAAATGTGTTTTATTTCATCAAATTAATGCACATAAAATACACCTGACCATGAGCCGGCCAAAACAATCACTATTATTTGAGTATACTAATAAGTAGAATCGAAAACAGGTCGGAATAACAGAGAATCAGAAACAGAACTGATGGGGTGGTGAAGGGGAGTATTACTCGAGTACTGTGTATCGAGTACAAAGAATCGAGTACGCTGGAGTAACCAGTATCGAGTACACAGTATCAAGAGCAGAGAATATCGATTGATCATCTGTGTATCTAATACTGAGTATCGAGCACGCCTGAGTATCCTGCACCTAGTATCGAGTACTGAATATCGAGTAATCAGTATAGAGTGCTCAGTATCAAGAACTAAGCATCGAGTACTTAGTATTGAGTACTTAGTATCGAGTAGTATCAAATATTGAGTAATTAGTTTCAAGTACTTAGAGTTGATTACTGAGTATAGAGTACCGAGTATAGAATACTGAGTATGAAGTATTGAGTATCGAGTAACCACAATTGAATATTGATATCTGAACTGAACAAACGAACTGCTGCTACCGCAAATCAGATTTTTTTCGTAGATATCTTCGCTCGTATTGGGTGTCCCAAGTTTTCAAACTTCACTTAAGCAAACTGGAATTTGGTACCTGTGCCCTTGACTAATAAACTATTAAGTTTCTACTTATTTTCATCAAACTCTTTTAAACGATATACTCCATCACTTCCGAATTTAATAAATCTGGTCGGTAGTGAAGACCGAATCGTGTCTGATAGATATAAAAATCAGTCTAGTAAGGACTGATTGGATATAGGTGGGAATTTATTAGCTCAAACGAGCTTGAGAACAAAAATTGCAAAAGCTTGTTAACCGATTTATTAATTTTGGAACTAGTGAATATGTTTTTTCCACTTCGGTCTTAAAGCGATTGGCAGAACAAGAAAGTAACAAACACTGTAAGAACCGGACGAAGGCAAGTAAGGCCGAAGCATTTTTACATTTAAAACTATTTCACTGTGTCTGAAGAATCATTAGATCGCACAAAACTTAAGCAAAATTGTACAACTCATGCTCCGCGTCCAACTCAAGCTTGAGCATGAGAGATGTCACTCTGGCTGTTGCATAGTCTTTGGTTTTACGTTATTTTATTTTGTATTTTTTTTGTGCTGCTGTGCGTTATGTATACGCAACGCTGGTCATCAGCATCATTTGAATTAAACGCCATCATTTTGGGTCATTATTTGGATACGTGCGCTAAATGAGACGCGACGCAGCGACGCAGCGGGCCCCGCCCATTATTCGCATTTGAGTTACGTGCGTAAAGATTGCGTTATTTATAACTGTCCATTCAGCTTCAGCTGGCTCTGCCTACATACATACATACATATGTATGTACGTATGTTTGCCAGCGCTTTCAGCGAAATTAAACGTTACGTTGCAAAGTTAACACCTCGTTGCCGGCAAAGAGGCGACTGCTAATGACGCACCGGCATAATCCTAGCCAGCCAAAGTGCATGGGCATGACGCATGACGCTGACGGCGGCCTTAATTAAAAGCAACTCGAGCGGCATTCGATGAACAAAAAACTTCAACATCAACTTAAACTCAAACGCAAACGCAACACAAACCCAAAGTTTTGGCATATACATGTTGCACTTCTTTCTTTTTTTTTTTTTTTGGCAGTCAACTTTTAGGCGGCTGGCGCGTGTCTGCCAAGCGTGGCAGCTTCTAATTAATGTGCTTCCCCGAAAAAGTTTTCACAGCAATAGCAGAAATGAAAAAGGTAGTTCTAGCTGCCACGCTCGATGCACTCAGCATTTTGAATCGTTTTCTATATTAAGTTAAAAATTTCATTTGCAGCAAGTGCCTTAATTGAGATACATCCTGCGCCCCATTCTGTGGGCCTGTGGGGAGTCAGTCAAGTGTTGCAAACTTTTAAATTTAATTGACCAACTGGTCCAGATTCTGAACGTTGATCCTCTAGAGGCTTTCAGTGCGGCAAATTTGCATTTGATTGTGTCGGAAGAACTTGCAAATGAAATTCTAATTGTTTTAACATAATTATTTTATAGTTTGGCCAATTGGCTTCAGTTGTCTTAAGTCAAGTTAAACGAATTGTGAGATAACTTATGTGTAGGGAAATTTTTAAGGTGCCAAGGAAATTAATTGATGTTATATTTAATTAGGTTTTGTCAGCTTAGTATACTTTTTGTTTTTTTTTTTATACCCTTGGAGAGTAGTTTTAGTGACAAACCCTTTTTTGTTTTCAATGCAAACCGAACCTCTCCGAACCTCATGTTTATAAGTTCTCTATGCTTTTTAAGAATTTCGACAAGTTTTATGAAAGTCGGATGACTATACAAAAGATGGGTCTGAAAAAAGTCTTAGGGCCGTTTTCTCATGTTCCTTTTTTTGCTCAAATCGAAATCCACCTAGATTTCGCAACTAGGTAGATTTTGTGCAATCGGTTGTCTCATGTAGATGGATTATGAATTTGGGCATTTGCGCCACGGTCACACCGGGAGGGCTGGAAAGGCACTAAAAGTGAGTTGGCAACGCCTTGCCACTCGCTGAATTTTTTTTTGAACGACTTGTTACTATGATGGGAGATTAAGCAATAGGTCTAAAGCAGTGTTCGGCACCGTTCAATTTTCTGTATTTGGACACTGGTCTAAGGCTAAGTTCACCCAGGCAAATAATTTGGACTAATTTTGATGAAAATTTGGCAATAAAGGCCAAATTGTGGAACTTTCTGGGCATATTTGATCAAATTATTTGCATATGAAACTATAGCTTTTTTTTGTTAATTCCTGTAAAATCTTCAATCATCTCTATTTTAATCAAAATTTGGCTAAATTATCTGCCTGTGTGAACTTAGCTTATGCAATGAACTAGGGGAATTAAAATGCGGATCTGTCTCTTTGGTTATGTCTGCAGGTGTCTTGCATACAAAAGCCCACCATCCAATATTTTTTATTTTGGGTTTACTTTTTATCAATACAGACCTAACTGTTTTTAGCAGCAGTTGTTTTTTGACTTTAAATATTTTTCAGTGTGACCATATGCGTGCACACCTAAAAATACATAATTTGGTTAAGCAGGTACATGCTTTTGAAATACATGAGGATGAAGTAGATGGCAACAAAAACCATCTAGATGGCTAACCATGAACATGAGCAAAGCAAATACAGCAAATCCAACTAGATTTGCAAAAACAGCAACATGAGAAAACAGCCCTTAGGATGAAAAACTTTTTAGTTTTCAATGCTATCGCTCCCAAAATTGTTACCGACCAATATTATATACCACCACACAATTCTGTCAAGTTTAATTCAAATCGGATGACAAAAGCATATAACTGCCATAGGAACGATCGGTCGAAATAGTAGTTTTAGTGAGAAAAACTTTGTTGTTTTTAATGGTAGTGTAAATATAGTTTTTAGTTATGAATATTATCTGTTTCGACACAATTTTGGAAAGTTAGATATATATAACAAACTGGCAGGCATATATCATGCTCCAAGGATAGGGAAACTTCGGTCGAGCCGAAGTTAGCTTCCCCTCTATTTTTTTGTCGAGCCGAAGTTAGCTTCCCTCTTTTTTTTTTTTTTTTTTGTATACCCTTGCAGAATATAAATTAACTAGCAAATAACCCGACGCGCTTCGCTGCGCCTTCAACAGTATAGAACCAATGCACACCCACTTCCCACCCAGTCTCCACCCAATTTTCACCAACATTCCACCCAGTTTCCACCTACACATCCACATACACATCCCACCCACCTTCCGCCCACTTCCCGCCCACATCCCACCCATTTCACATCTATCCCACCCATATACCACCCATTTGGGTCAAATTTTTCAATATCGGGAAATCACATTTCAAATTATTTCGTATTTCATACTTACAATCCGATTTTGAAGCCAATTGGAAAATAGTTTTTCATACAGAATTTTCCGGGAATTTTCCGACCGTCAGGTCAAATTTTCCAACATCGGAAAATCACATTTCAAATTATTTCGTATTCTGGCCTTACAAACCGAATTTCAAGCCAATCAGATGAAAAAATTTTTTTTCATTCAGAATTTTCCGGCCATTTTCCTCGTGGGCGGATTTTCCAAATTTGGGAAAACACGTGTCGAATTATTTCGCGTACTATGCTTACAAACCAAGTTTCAAGTAAATCGGATGAAAAATAACATTATTCCCATACAAACTTTCCGGACGCTTTTCCGACTTTTCCGGGTGGAATTTTCCAAAATCCCGTCTTAGTACGCATTTTCACCACTAACAGAAGCTCCTTTCCAAATTTCTGCTTTCTATCTCTTACCGTTTAGGCTGTGCGATGATTGCCAATCAGTCAGTCAGTGAATCAGTCAGTAAATCAGTCAGTGAACCAGGACACTCTCTTTTATATTTAGGCCCATTTTCTCAAAAGTTGCGGTTAGGTACCGGCCGATTAAATTTGCCGGGCGGAATAACCTGCCGGTAAGTCATTTGATTTTCTCAACGAGACTTACCGGCAGGTTCGCCCGATATCGATAGATTGCTATCGCTGCCATAGTGTGACCAGACAGTGTCAACGAATCAGCTGTGTTTGTTTTGGTTTTCTTAATTCTATTGCTGTTGCTGGTAATCATTTAGCAAAAAAAAAGTTGATTAAAATTGCTAGCAATAATGAATCAAGTTGAAGCATCGAAAAGGCGAAGAGGGAAAAACTTTTCTGTGGCTGGTGGGCCTTGTAGAGTCAAATATATTTTGGAGAACAAGAAAAGTGATACGGCGGCATGTAAACAAAAGCCTGGCGAAGACTTGGAGATCAGTTTGCCGCTCAAGCCGGAATTCATCGCACTCAAAAAACGGTCGCGTAAAGAATTTGGAACTGATAAGCGAGAAATTATCGCACTGGTGGCGGCATTCTCAGCACCGTTGGAGTCTCGTCCATTTCATAAAAAATTGGTGATCCCAAGCTTATCCCCAGGATTGGAAAATGAGGTTAATAATGATTGTAAGATTTTATTTATGATATGTAATCTTTAAAAATATTTAATTGACTTCTAAAATTTTAGCACAAATCAATCAGTCTCTGCGTGTTTGTGAAAGCCAGTAATGCCTAAGCGTGGGATACATGAATAAGTCACGGTTCGCCGAGAAAGTCTGACTCCAAAGAAGTCACCCACAATGATGAGGAAGCTACCACTTGCATGAGATCGCAGAGCCAGTCCTAGCAAGAATTATATGACATGCTGAATTTGTCAACCTGAATCGTTGAAAAAATTTGACTTCATCCAGAGCAATAAATAATTAGCCCCCTCCCTGTACGCTCTTGCTTTATTTACTCGTTGCTCCATCTGGGATTATGTCGCCATGTTGGCCATTGTGGTGATACCGTTCCTGGTGCTGGCAGTGCGTGTGGATAGTATTTTCGTTACGGTGCACACGTATCAGCAGTTGGATCACAATCGGAATGCCGCATCACAAGAGACAATTCGTATCCTTCGTTTGCCTGCTTTGCGATTGGTGCCATTTCGAATTTGCCGGCGCGGCGGTCAATATTCTGCCATTCTGCTGGACTTTTTGTTCCAGATCGCCGCATGTCTTTTTGCTGTCTTACTGCCTGCCTCCCAATTTCATTTCGTGGATGCAACAAATTCGTTTATTTATTTGCATTTATTGGTTTGGCAATGAGCAAAATAAATAATACAAGTGTTCGACACAGCTGCGAGTGAAAATATCGATAGTTTTATCGAAACTTGCCGGCAGGTTAAAATTTAACCCCATCAAGAGGCTGCGGTTAAAGTTGCCGGCAGGTTTTCGCCAAAGACAGCATGAGACACTCAAATTCGGCTAACCTGCCGGTAAGTTTGACTAACCGGACATTGAGAAAATGGGCCTTACAGAAAATTGGAAAAATTACTGATACTAATCAGTAACAGTACATAAAGAATTATGTAATCAATTTTTCACAATAAAGACTCAAATTTAATATATCGTGTGGGATAGTTTTCTTTTTCCAGGGATTTGTGTGGCTATGGATAAGTTAATGACTTTTCGCGATGATCAATATTTGCCGGTCTAAAACAAATATATTTGGTGGCCTTTATGAATGTCTTACTTGAACTTTCCATTTTCAATTTATTGCATTGGATTAAAATAATTTTTTCCATGGTGGCGTTTTTGTACTATATCTTCGATACATGCTCCTCTATCATGTTACTTGAAATTGGCTATCATGATACCGCATCACTCGAGTTCAGCAGAAGGATCAGTGTGAATTTAGCAAGTTGTTCTGCTGAACAAGGCCATTGTCTTGCTTCAAAGTGAGTTTACAGCTCGCTGAGAGAGATGTTTTATCTGTTGTTGTTGTTGTTGGACTGCTTCCCAGCTAAAATTTCGTGCCCACCGTTTAAATAGAAGTCTTGTCTGAAAATCCCGTTGGAAAACCCAGATAAAACTCGTCAAATAGAACCGCGGCATCCTTATGAAAATCATTACTTGCAGTCAATGTAGTTCGAGTGCTATCTATGACTTATGGTCACACTGAACTAGTTTTTTTTTAAGGAAATACCTTTAAAGAGAGTGTGGTCACACTTGATAATGACGATATAATGAAACTATACACCACTTGCGGTCTTAATAGTTTTTTGAAAATAACCGGCAAGATGTACGGATGTATCGATATTTTAGTGTTAAGACGATTGTCACAATGTATTGAGAATGGTCGAGGACAGACGTGGTAAATATTAAGAACAGACAGATAGAAAACCCGAGAAAACATTGTAAATAGAAACCCGTGTGTAAATAGTAAAGCTGTGTGAATAGTGTGTAAATTGATAGCCTGAAAACCGAAAAAACTTCCGATATTAAAAAGAAATCTTTATTATTTTGATTCTACAAATTTTAAGAAAAAACGTTCTAATTTCAATCAAAGTCCTGTTTAATGTTAAGAAAGCATTTTATTCTAAGTAAAGTTTTCTTGAGCTTTACCTTCAAAAATATAGAATAAAAAAAAATAATTGCCCAATCTCGAGAATGCACCCTTTTCTTATCTAGATAATATCGTTCATCAGCTTTGTAGCTGCGATTAATTCGCCCACACAATTGGCCATGCATCAAATGTATCACAAAACCATAATCTCGTTTACTCAGCAGTTCCGTCTACTCCCTTAACACTCAACACATGCCACTACCGACTTAATTTTTCAGCCAATAAACCAAAACCATACACCAACTACCAACTACATAGCAAATACACTCAACATCATCAGCTTCAGCATCCTCATAGAGTAACAGACCAGAGAAACCACATAAATCAATGTCTGAAGGAACCGAAACCGGCAGGCTCCAGTATGCGGTGGTAGGAGTATGCCACCCATTTCCGTTTCCATTCCAATTCCGATTCCCATAGCTGGCAATGGCATGCAGTGACAGAAATTGCAAAATATTTGATTTGTGCTTATTTAATTTGAAATTTTGGCCAAAGGCAAAGTTGAGCCCACACTCACCGCATCGTATGGCTGATTTAGATGGATGACAAGCATTGGGGTAAGATTTGCCCGGCCAAGGGCATAATGTGCATCCACTCTCACTCTGTGGAGTGCCTTCTGCTGTTTTCAAGTGGTGTCATCTGCACTTAGATGGTAGCCGGCCGATAGGACGAACGTTTCATGTTCAATTAGTGCTCAGGGTCCTGCACTCTGGTTCATAGAAAATGCCTGCGAGTCTAATTAATTACTCTACGAGATAATCCTACGCTGCTGCACGGCTGTGGTAAGCCCGCCCACTCTGCTCTGTTTTCAGCAACATCATTATCCATGTCAGGCCACGTTTGGGCAAATGCAGTTTCAATTGTGTTGGCGTTGGTTGTCAAGCTAATAACCAAACACGAGCTAGCTGAAATCTATTTTGGTTAGCGGCTAAATGGCGAACGCGACACGACATACAAGGCAAAGGAGGAGCAATCAGGACTCATTGCAAATTTATATGGCAAAACAGCTGAAAAAGTAGAAAATTGTTGTCGCCAATTTGCATATTGAATTACATTCATTGTTGATGCTAGCCCCCTATGGTTGGAAAAGAGTTGTCGCCATTGCTGTGTACTCGCTGTATACTATTTTTGACGCTTGTGAGTGACGCTGACAATGCTGCCAATTGGCAGTCACCACGCAAAGGCAAATTGTGGTAAAATATTCAGTTATCATAACAAAAGAGCCCTTGCCTCGCCTCTTTAGAATTTCATATAAAATTTCAATTTTCCAGCTAAATAAATTGGCCACTAACGATGGCGGAAATGTACACAAGTAGCTTTCAATTGTGAATTAGATTGTGAATTCCTGATTTTTTTTTAAGAATATTGCAATACTATTATATTCATAAGCAGCAAATAATTGACTGCAATTTGCTAGTTAATAAAGTTTTAAAAAATACAAAAAGAAGAATCTGCCAAATTGCAGATATGCAACTCTTTTTGTACCGATGCACACCGACCGACAAAGATATGCAATATATCGATATTTTAGTTTTTTTGAGAGCGGATTTTGCATATTTTTAAACTGATTTTAACCCTTGTAGGTCAAAGTAAAGTGCCCAAAATGACAAAAAATGTGTTTAAAAATTAACTGTCTAATAATCATGATACCATATTATTAATTTAAAGCAGTGGTGCCCAAAATCACATTATCGCGTAGCAGCGAAACACGAAGTAAAAGTCATAACGTCAAACATGAGCAACAAGTAAACGAACAAATGTCTTGTGAGAGAAAAAAAGGAATGTAAGCGTCGTGAGAGAGCAAGCCGCTGAGCAAGCTATTTGTAGAGTACACGTATTCTCTCTCTCTCTCTCTAACCGTGTGTTGGCTGCGACGCCGGCAGAATTATGAGATCCTATCCAATGGGATACGCTCTTGGGATTTTGGGCACTGATTGCTGATTTTTAAAAGGAAAATTAAATCTTTTCAATTTCGTTGACCCCAAAACGAGGACAAGATCTTAAGATTTCTTGACACTCCGCTAAATGAGTAGTTGTTATTGAAAAGATCAGCAAATCCTTGTATGTGTTGTCCTCGTCTGTCCGTCCGTCCGTCCGTATGAACAAACAGATCTCAGAGATGGTAAGAGACAGAGCTTTGACATGTATGGGACAAATGCTTCTTATACTTGCAGGCAGATCAAGTTTATTTTCAATTTTTGCCACGCCCCCTCACGCCCCCGCAACTTTGAAAAAACCTCATATCTCCCACAGTTTTGTAGATAGATGATTTATACCTTCTGGAGATAGTTAGTCATTAGCAATATGTATCAATTTGCCACAAAAATGATAAAGATCACTGTGAATCACTCCCCGCCACCCCCCTCCCACCATTTCAAAACCGTCGTCGGGCGGCTGCGATTTTTTTTCTGTATCCAAGAGGAAGAGAAAAGGAGGAGTCGGTAGCCCCTGCACTGCACCGAGACGTATACCAGAGTGAACGAGCGTCAAAAGACCGTGGAAGGGAGTCAAGTGCTACCCCAAGTTGGTTAGGATTCATCGGCGTGCTTGATCCCTCCCAGACCCGGCGGAAGCTCCGTTCTTATCCCTGATTCGTGGCGAATAAACAGGGAAGAGTGTGTTTTAGTGTAAAGGCTTAAAATAGATCACAAAAACTAAAAAAAAAAGTTTTTTTGCGATTGCATAATGGCCATCTTTGGTTTGAAATATCCAGAAAGTGAAAGAGTCTCCACCAAAGAATTGTGGCATAAAAGAATTCCAAAAATAAGGTTAGAAAAAGTGAGTGAGAAAATTTTTGTTGTTATTTTTTTGTGTTGGCTTTTGAGATCAAAAGCAGTTTTGGCATATTTTCTTTCCCCACGCAGCAACATCGACAAGAGAGCGCTTTCTTCGATGGACTGGAGCAAATAAAAACGTGAGTTTAAAATCAGTAAAATTAATTTGAAAAAAAAAGGAATCAAGAGGGAAAGAAACCTCAGCCAAATTTAAAAGTCTTCTTCACTAAATTTTTTCGTTTGGGTCATTGCTGGCTCGAGTGCGAGTGCGGGCGATATTTATCCGACTCAATGGCATTTCTTACTCAATAAGTCAATGGTATAATTTATGCAAACTCCAAAAAAAAATCATAAAGAATTATTAGGCGAGTTAAGTAAATTTCTTAAATTGTTTTTTTTGTGAAATTTTTCTTATATTGTTGCATGGAGTTTATTTAAGCTAGGATAAAATTTAATATCACTGGATACATTAAAATTTTTCCCGAGTGGTCATACAGATGTCGAGCTTTTGCGATATAAATGAAATTTTTTAGTTGTTAATAAATCCTTTATATCGAATTGCTAATTTAAACCGTTTTGACTTCCGCTAATCATGCCACCCCCGTGAGCAGATATTTCAGAGAGGCTAAACTAATTTTGATCCGGCAGAGGATTGCAATGGAAGGGAGGGCGAAATGGGCCTCAACAAGATCTGAGGATCCCAATCATCGGTAGCTTGATGTAATCTGTTTGTTTGTGCGCAAGTCCCCACTTCTTTGTCATAAAATATGTGTCTCTTTCCGGTTAGAAAATCCATTTTTTTTGGTTTGTCTTCGGTTTCGCACGTTTATATAAAAGGAAAGGAAAGATTAATAGGCCTCAAGGTCAGGCAAGAGACCAAAGAAAACCACCCATAGCCGACGAGCCGCAGCCGGAGATCAAAAGCGTGCGCTCTTGCTTGCACATTCAAGACCTAGCCTTAATCGAATTATATAGGAGGGTAACCCGTTATAACATCTAAGAAAAAAATCCGGAAAATTACAAAAATCTACTTTATTCTTTTCCACTTGATCGGATTCAACATAATATTCAGAATTCTATATGGAATACATTCCACAAATAAATTATTCCCTTTCTGTTTTGAAAATCCACCCACCTGCGTTGTGGGCTAAATTTTCAATGTTCTCTTCAAACTCATTTTCAGAGCTGAACATGAAAAAAGAAAAATAAGTGACTTACAGATTTAGGAAAATTTTCATTCCGAATCCGCGGCTACATATTGTTATGTATTTGAAATAATTAAGTAATATTTGGGAAAAAGATATAATTTTAAACAAATTTGAACTAACCTTATGGTTTAGGAAATTATTGCCGTTTTACTAAAAATTAAAAATCTTTTTTCTGGGTGTAGGACTTGGGTTTGAATTGCTTGCTATCTCAAATCAATTATTATTTTATTTATTACTGCGAAATGCTTATATCATTCAGATCATCTTCCCCTCTTTGAATGATAAACAAAAACACTTTCAGATTTGGATAAATAAACACTTCATCAGAATTTGCCATGTTATTAGTTTGCCAGCAATTCCAGTAGGCAGGCTTTAGCGATTGACGCTTCACGAACTGTCCGCAGTGCAAGTTCGGCTCAGTTTTGTTTAAGATTTCAACCTAGTAAGGTAATCAAGAACTGGACATGGCAACTGGTGAGTGTGAGACTAGCCAATTAGCCAACCAACGCAACTTGGGCGTTGAGTAGAATTATGACAAATTAAAAAAGCAGCTGGTCAGGGACACAAAAAAAAGAGAGCCTCTGTAAGGTGGCGTAATTATACCCAGTCCAGTGCCATAACAAAAGCACACAAAGTGCGAGTGAGTGAGCAGGACGTGGGGTGAAGTGGGCAAGGGTGAGACGAGACAAAAGCCGTTGCCATTTACAGCCAAGGCTGGGGCTGTTCGTCACGGACGTTTGTGGCTCATTGGTTTCCTGGGCCATTTTTCATGGACCCCGCACCGCTCCTGCACCCCACATAAATTAACCGAAACGTATTAATTCCTTTTACTTTGTCCTTTTTTATATGCGTGCAAAAATTTATGCCTGAATTAAATATGATGACCAAAAAAGCAGTCGCCAGCCATGTCCGTGCGGTGCTGTCCTTATTTACACATGTACAACACGGCGTATGCGCATTGTAATGTACAACGTACAACGGGCGTGGACAATTAATCTTTTCCACGTGTTTTATGGGCCTCCTTGAAGGCGAAGAGCTCGCCAAGTGGCCCTCATCATGTGGCTGGGTTATAATTGAATTTTCATAGCCATTACCAGACGCCGACTCGGTCATTATTTAAATGTAACGACGCTTTATTATTAGGGCAATCGAAAGCAAATGATTCCGGCTTTATAAATATAAATCAAATTAGAAGAAGGCGGCCAAATCTAAAGCAGCCACATGTTGCATGGCCATTTGTCCAATGTGGCGAAGCGTCGTGAGCGTAATGTGCCCAAGGCGGCGGTTTTTTGGGCTAGGACAACATAAAAATGACATTAATAGCGAAAGTAAGGACACTTTAGTGAAGGACTCAACTAAAAAGACATTTCGAAAGACATTTGAAATAATAATAAAGTTGGAAACAATTTGTAAGAAGTTAAGATAGGTGGATGGAGGGAAATGCATACATAGTAACAGACAAAACTTACCAATTGTTCGGGGTGTGATTTGCCTTAAGCTCTGCAAGTAAAAAACAAATATGACAATTACTTAAAGGTTTGTTAAATGGTTAAAACCAAAGACCCTAGAACAGAGTTCTAGGTAAAACAATTTACTTATATTCAAGAGGTATGGTATTTAAATTAAATTAATGCAGCAACAAACAACAACATACACAAGAAATAGAAAGAGAAACACGATTCTCGTTTATGTATGTCGTCGCAAATAACGAAAGCGTGTGGCCACTGCGAGCGAGGCCAATCGCTAACCTACGCTGACGACGCATGAGAGCGAGAAGAGAGATACATATGAAGTTGTTGTTTGCAGACAAAACCTTCTGGTTTTGTTGTACGCGCCAGCTAACCCATTGCGGAAAACCACAACGAATGCGCGACTTGCGGAATGGGCTTAGGCACACCTGGTTTGATCATTTTGGGGCATTGAATAAATTCCAGCAACAAATTCCTTGCTCATTTCGGCACGTGTTCACTCTAAAAATATTTTTGATAAATGATGTTCGTGCAAATGTTCCCAAGCATTGACGAACATGTGCGCACAAGCACTCGCAAGATAGAAACTTTTCTATCCTTTGTGAACAAAACGTCGAACACAAAAACTTGTCACAAACACCTCCACTAACGACGAACATTTCGTTGATCAGAACAAGCTCGTGTGTGGAACCTTGGGCCAAACGAGATTACATTCAGGCACAGAGCGTCACATTTCATTGTCACAGGCAAATGTCTTGTCACAGAAATCGTGTGTCGCAGGAATGAGTACTTTTCAATATGAACAGCAGTACTCATTTGGCGTCACAGTGTTTCTGTGAGATAAGGTGGCAAGTTTGTGTCAACAATTAATTGAACAGCTCAAATTTAGCTCAATTCAACTATTTCTCTATGACAAGCTGGTTTTCTGTTGCGCGGCATTTTTTATTTTGACATTCAAATTACGTTGACTGCGTGGTGGACTCAAAAATATCGCTTGGAACCAGAGATTAAAACCATAACCGAAACCGTAACCTTTAACCGCTAAAAACACTTTAAAATTTGTAACCGAAACCGTAACCGTAACCGAAAAAATATACAGGTCTGTTCTCAATTCCACTTCGGTTTTCGTATTGACAACATTACCCTTACAAATTTAAATGGAAATTGTAAAGGAAATCTGTGGTTACTAAATCAAGTCTTCCTGTTTCTACGAATTGAATTCACTTGGCATTGAGCTGTCGGTTTTAACTGCTTGAGCAATTCCACTTTTACTGAAACCGGATCTAGTTACCGTAGATATGAGTGTCACCTGCCATATAACCTTATTAACATAGAGTTCAACGTACAAACGTTTATACGAAAACCGAAGTGGAATTGAGAACAGGCCTGATGATTTTCTTATTACCGTAACCCTATAACCTTTATTAACAAAACCGGTTATCAGTACCGAAACAGAAACAAACATATGGGTTCATTTTGGTTTTTAATCTACACAGAAAAATAAAATGATATGATCTGGGGCTCAATATTATATTTTTTTCATATCAATAAACAGCCGATATGACAAACTTCAAATTGACCTGTTCGAGAATATCAAAGTGAACTTTTCGGACATATCAAAATGATATTTATAAGATTAAATTGATATTTTATAGTTTCATTATTATAAAACGAAAAAAATTAATTACAAACGGCAATCCAATACTACTAAGTTATGTTTTAGCTAAGTACTAATTTTTATTGTTTTATAGAAACAGAAAATGAACGAATTTATAATTTCTTGACTGGGTATCGAACTCGGAATCACCTGCACGTCACAAATTTGGCATCTTACCCACTATGCTTTTTTAGGTAAAGATTTTGTTAAAATAATTGGTTTAAATTTGTTATAATTTAAGTATATATTTGTTATAATTTTTTATAATTTTAAAAATATGTAAAAATATTCTTTTCTCAATATAACTCTAAATATTCTATATTTGTTTTTAGCACGCTTTATATTTAAATTCAAGGTGTTATATACTGCCAGCCTATCCCTTTCTATATTTCGTACTGTTTCAAAGCACAAATACGGTAAATGGTTTGAATTGTATTGCTTCCGTTTTCTCGTACGGTAGGAAATAGTAGTAGTAAGGCAGTACCGAATTTTGTGAGTATGTTCAGTATTTACTGCGAGCAAGTAGTTATTCGGCCCCGAACCTATCATAAAAATATTGTGAAATTTCGGTTTTGTAGCATCTGGCAGACTCCTGCACTTAGTTGCTCTTAGTTGGTGGTTCTCTTCTCCAACATTTTCCTCTTCACCGTTGGTCATCCATGGAATCGCGGATCGGTAAGATCACAATCATAGCTAGTAGTTGCTTGTGGTATTTGAAAGCAATTTTTTAATTAATTATTGATTAGACTACCATGGAGGGCCTAAGCTAAAAAGTGTGCTTATGCAATAGTTATGAAATGATTTTAACATAATTGGTATTTTAATTTGGTGCAATACAGCTACTAGTCCTCTTCTTTTCGCATTCCGCAATTTAATGATTTGTCAATCACGGTAAAGTAATTTTAAATTGAATTCTTCTTTTTTGTCCTGCCTTTTTCATTATCTAAACTCTATCGTTCCTTTCAGAGTGTAACCTTACTCCAAGCTCCAAACCAAAAATTCCAACACCGAGCGTTCCTAACCGAAACGGATTTTGCTCGCCCGAGTGGTGAACACAAAAAAATTTGGAACTTCTTTTCTTTCGGTCGGTGCGCTACGAAGCATTTACCGTACTTGCTATGTTCGTTACTTTCGTTTTTAACCCACGAATAAAAGGCATATTTTTATGTGCAGACGCCTACTTGGTAGCCTATATTTTTTCTCTAAATATGTAAAGCATATGACATATTCCAAAATAAGTCGAAATAGGTTAAAATATGTTAGCATATTCTCAAATATGCTTTTAGGACGAAGATATGCAAATATGTCAAATATGCAAAACGCATGGGATTTAAATTATTCTACTTTTAATGAAACAAATTTGTATGCAAACAGAAATTTTTTGGACCCACAATAAAAAATATGTTTCCACCTAAAATCCGATGTCTTGTTAATACACTGCATTTGTTTCTATGAAATCACGTTTTTGAAGTTAGGCTGCCTTGACACTGATATCATGTACTTGATACATGAGATATGATAGTCTAGTAGTCTTGCCTTTTTTATGATTTGTTAAGTTCATAGTAGAATCATGATATAATCCAGGCCTACTAGATTATCAATTCTCAGGTAGCACTAAATGATCTCAGACTGAAGGCTGCCTTCACACTGTCCTCACATGAGACATGATAGTCTAATAGGCCTGCATTTCCCCATGGAATTCTATGAATTACCATACCATAAAGCAAAACGACTAGAATATCATGTCTCATGTGTCGAGCAGTGTGAAGGCAGCCTAATAGCCTATTCACACTACAGTTCATCTAATGTTTACCGTCTACCGTCAAAATTTTTTTAAAATATTCCACCGTCAGCTGAGGATGTTCCCATCTCACTCTGTCCCAAGCGATATTTTTGGGTCCACCACTAAATAATTGCCATTCACAACAAAATATACGCAGTTCAAAGTAATTTGAATGTCAAAATGCAAATGCCGCGCAACAGAACACCAAATGAAATTTGAAAAAATTCCCAAAAGTGTTAGTTCCGTTTATAAAATGCAATGTATTGTAATGTTATGTTATTAAACTATCTGCTTCGATTCAATTGCATCCAAATGCTGCGATGTACTGGACAGACCATAAACATTTCGTATAAGTCCGTATCGCCCATATCGCAACATTTGTCGAGAGTTTTCTAACACCTCGGCTATCCATCGTGGAGAGTTACTATTCATTGTAATCAACACAAATATTTATTTATTTATTTATTTCTTATTATTCTTACATCCTAGTGCGACAAGGTAACCTTATATTTATTGCACTAGTCACTAAAGAAAAACGAACATTGAGGAAAGCGTATTAACCTAAATAAAATTAAAAATTAATTTTTTTTAATCTGCTTTGAGCGAAACACGGATTTTTAAAACATTTTTATATAAATAATTAATTGTTTAACATTAGAAATTGCCTAAGCTTGTCTCTAAATTGCGCTGCGCTACTAACTACCTTTACCTGAGGGGGTAATTGGTTCCCACAAACGAACAGTGTGTACGAAGAAATGACGTTCTGAGCAGGAGAGTTTATGTCGTATACTATTGATATTTTTAGTTCTGGACGATGTGCTGAAACATAATTTGTCAAATAAATAGCTTGGCTCTTTTGTAGAAATGATACGGTGTAAAAGCAGTAGATTTTTAAAGTCAGGATTTGTTTGGCGAAACTGGATATATGCTCTCTTCTTCCAACATTGTACACGAATCTGGCGATATTATTATATGCCACTGTGTGTTTCGCTGAGAAGCCACGTCGCAATTTCCAAATATTTCTGTACCATAAGCGAGGGTGTCAGGTACGTTTTAGCAATCGTTAGTCTGATTTCAGTTGGTAAAAACTGCTGAGTCAGTGAAAGCTGCCTAAGTTGTCCATATGTTCTTCCAGTGGCTTTAATTACTTGGTCACTCCAGGAGAGAGTCTTATTAATTGTAATGCCAAGGTTGACAGCTTGCTCTACGTATTGAATTGGAGTACTATTAAGCATTAAATTAGGTAGTGATTCAGTGCTCAGCAGTTTTTTATAAATAACAATGCACTAGTTGAGAGATAGTCCATTACATTGAGCCCATTTTACTGCATATTGTTTAGCACTGGGTTACTTACTAAGAACTTGTTTATCTGTTGTCACATTAAATGCTCAAACACTTTAGATAAAAAGGGCAGAATGGATATTGGTCTGTAATCACACATATTTGATTTGATTTCTTTTGATATAGAAAGAAATGCCGAGAAATGTAGGTATAAATTAAATTACTACATTAACTACTGAACATGGAAAGATCTGTTTGTGAAATAAAGCGTACATGTGTATTGGCTGTGTTTTGTGGGTTTTCCTTAGCGTGCAAACTTTAAATTTGTGGTTAATTAAAAGACGAGCATTTTTCAATTCCCTATCACGTGTGCATAGGCCAGTGCCAGTTGTTGTCGTATGCAACTTAGCTAAACTAAATTGAACAAGTTTCCGTTTGATTTTTCAAAGATCTCACAGACACTGACACTGTCAAAGAAACCAACCAGTTATACCAATAACTGTAACCGTAACCAAAACCCGAAACAGAATAAGGTTAATAACCGTAATCCGTACCGTAATCCATATCCTACGGCGTTAAACTTGGTCCCTTTCTCTTGTGCGAAAAATTTAAAGCACACACGCCAAGAGATTGAGAGATGCTTAGCTTGGCCCCGTTGCAGGAGCTGTATAGCCAATTTTACATTTACAATCTATATCCTACAACCGTAATATAACAGTAACCGGAAAAAAGCGATCGGCCTAAACTGTAACCGTAAACCCAACCGTTATTCCTTCACCGTCATGACGGTGGAATATTTTTAGAAAATTTGGATCGGCAAGGTACGTAAGTACCAACTTTGACGGTAGACGGACTGTAGTGTGAATACGTTATAACGGTTTTAATATTTTTAACTGGTCACATTCCAGAGGTATTCCGTCTCCTCCACCGCCTCAATGTATATTTCTCTGTTTGGCCACACAGCCATTACGATTTATAACATTTGCCTTCTCCTTTGTTTTCTTATTTAATTATTCTATGTCTGTCAAAATAGCGTCGAATTGAAACGATGGAATATGGAACACTAGAGCATTGTTTGATTTTTGATTTATTCCTTAACTATTAGGCTAATTTGGAATCTGTAAATGCAATATTTTTAAGAATTGCATAAACAATTGATTTATATAACCAGTGAGGGAAGTTCAGCATTGCGGGTATTAAATAAATGAAGTTAAAAAAATCTCCTTCACACAGCTTAAAGGACACATATTTAAGATCTGATCAATATCTATCCATACGTTTATAAGTAATTCGCTTTTTAATTGACACACTTTAGTTTGGCCTCAAAACTGATAAGGCCAGTGCGCTGGTTCCGCCCCGGAACCAGTGAGGGGAACTAGCAGTCAAATCGTGGTATGACCACGATGTTTGTTTGTGCCGCTATGTAAACCCAGCCTTAAACATTCTTGTGTTATATATTTTGACTTGCTAAAGATGCTTTTAATATGAAATGATAATCAAATTAACATTAAAATGAAAACTTGCAATGTCCGAAGCAAACCCTCTTACCCCACTGTAGAACAAAACAACATTTTACTGCTCTCTCTACGAAACTCTGGTCTCACTATTCTCAATTGTCAAACTTTAAGTTGTCAAGTCGAGTACGAAATTAAGAAAATGGATTGTTTAGAAAACGAAAACGGTGAGTTCGGTTTGGCGAATTCACTTGGCGCTATCTGAAATTCATTTACTACTTCTCTGAAAACATTTTCCAAATTCACAGGCAATTCCTTCAATGTGGACGACCTTGTGTTTGCCATGAAGAACGGCTACGTTCCCTGGCCGGCCAAACTGATTGAAAAGCACAATGGCACTGGACTGGTGCTGTTTATGTTGACGAATGACAGACACCGCATTCCATACAGCAAAATGTGGCCCTACAACGAGCAGTCCAAGAAGCAGTTTGTCACACGTCAAAACCTTAGCTATGAGGAATTCCGCGAGGCCATTTTCATAACTGAACTCCTAATTGGCGGCAGCAAGGAGAACATAATCAACGGAGTCTGGCAGGTAATGAATCCCACTGCCGCTCAGCCAAGCCAGGAGCTGCCAATGGAGCTGCTTTATGTACGGCAAGTGCGACAGGAGTGGAACACCTTGTCGCATGAGGTGAATTTCATACGGGAAGTCAACATTTTGCGCAGCAGTCTCACAACACGTCGACATGACTATGCGGCAGCCGAATCGGCCTTTCAAAGGCTGTTGGAGTTGCCTTTTAGCCAACTGATGTTGGTGCGTAACTTTGAGGCAGTGGAATCCATACGCCGGCTGCGTGCTTTGGTGCACGTTGGCGGGGCTGAAGGGGCAAACGCAAATGCAGCAAAATTGATTAGGAAGCTGGCTACTCAACTGATGAGGCGCTTTATCTCACATTTTAAGCAGCCCTTTAGCAAACCAAACTTTTGGTCCGAGTTCTGTCTACTCTCTGGCATCTATCGAAGATACACGGTGGGCATTGCGCCAATAGAAGTCGACGAGGATAAATAAAAGCTAAAGCATGTCAAGATCTTGAGTTTGAGATTTCTAGAAATAACAGAATAAAATCACAAATATTTGGAGGGTGCGGTCGGTGGGTGTTGTTGACAGGGTGAGCTAAACAATCAATCAAAAAAAAAAAAAGTTAAACAACAACAAGGGTTGGCTTGTATATTACTAGCCTTATTTTACCTTTTAGATTCTTACCTATAAGATTCTTATTTGAATGCACAACACGAAATGTATCCTGCACCACATGTTGGCCAGAAATAAAATAATTGATTCAGCTTATTACATTACATATTCTTAAAAGACTCGGCTTAATGTTTCTAAAGTATGAGACAAATAAAACCAAAATTATATTAAGCTAATTCAAACCGAAGCTGTAATTTTTAATCAATTATTTAGATTTTTATCCCCTCGCAAAGGATATTATAATATTGCTCAGCAGTGTGCAAAATGTTAGCATAAACTAAAGTGTGATGTTTTAGCAACTTTCTTTTTGGCAACTCGGCTGTTTTCTTGACACATTTTACTGTCAAACGTGTTCGGTTTGGTCTATAATTTAACCACGAATGGCCCAATTGAGAGAAGAGTTTGGTGAACAGTTTATTTACTAGCCGTTTAAGGCGATTTAACGCCTTTAGACTATTTTTTGCGGGGTTATGTCAAGGCTCATGTCTATAGCGACAAGCCCGCAACAGTTGACGCACTGCCAATATTATAGAATTTATTCGTAACTTACCGGCTAATATGTTGGAGAGAGTATGGCATATTGTACCCAGCGTATGAACAATTTGAGGCGCAGCCGCGGCATTATGAAATTATCTTTAAACATTAAATTATATAGATCGTTCTATCGTCTCAAATAAAGATTTCATACATTTTTCCGAACCGAAAGCTGCAAAGAAATCATCCTTCATATATGTATAGATCATTCCAGGTTGGCTCAGCCAATCAATCTTTATCAAAGATACACAGAGTATATTAAGTTTGTGCTAAAGTATGTAGCAGGAAGAAGGAATCTTCTCCGACCCTATCTATACTTATAAATCTGAAGGCCCGTCTGACTAATACACTGAAATATTATCAACCCACAGCCAAAACTCCTTATCCTAGAGCAGTAGCGGATCCAGGGGGGCCAGGGGGGGGGGGGGCCCCCCCCTCAGAGCCCAAATGTCCTAATTCACCCAATACATGCAAAGAGCAAAATATTTCAAGTAATCAAGAATTTCAGAAAAAAAGATGCAAATATTTAGATTGTTTCAAAAAGGCATCAGCAGTGAAAAGTATCTACAAACGAAGAACGTGGGAATATGGGTTGAAATATTACTATAATAACTATTTTTGCGCGAAGATTCATCTCTTCACCTTGCGTCACTAAGAGAATAGTTGTCGATTGATGAGAACGATTGTATGCACGAAAAACATGAATGATTGTACACACTCGCTGAGTTGCTACTTAACATTATTGGAGCATAAGTAAAGTTTAAGAATGAGACAGCGAGGCATCATAAAAATTAAAAAAAAAAAACGAAGTTCCTGATCTCTTGCATGTTTTTACTGCCGTCTATGCTGGAATTCTGAGGACTCAGTAGAACTCTTCAGGCTCCAGAACTTCAGATTTCATCAGCCTGTTCTCACGTCGACAATGTGATTGAATTGTTACTTGAAACAAGAAAATGTGAATCATCTTTCGATGTATTTTATGAAAAAAATCAAGAAAGTGACATCACTTGAGTTGAGAATTCCTCATTTGTTTTGTCGTCAAAAAACGCAACAGCTTACGCACTTGACGCTATGACGCTTTTTAACCTCCATGTTAAATATTTATAAGCAAAATACTATACTAAGAATGAAGGATCTAAAAAAATTACTAAATAATTAAACAGTATACGACCGTTCTGAACAACAATTTTGGAAAATTAAATGCTTTGTGACTATCAAATTTTTCCTTTGTTCGAACCTTTTGCCATCCCCGGCAAATTTTTTCCACCAGACTCTGGCCTCCTCTGAACAGTGCGTTTTAGCCTCTCATTGCCGAGTTTTACCATTAAGGAGTTCTGCAAAGATCGAAAATGGTAGCGTGACTCGGGCTTTGGGCTCAAAACTTCCCGCCAGCGTCCCGTTTTTGCCGGATGGGGTCATGATGGATAATGACCCTTTGATTGATCAATTCTGGCCGTTTCTCGTTGATGGCTGAATTCAATTTGCAGTGTAGCAGTAAACATCCGAATTAATCGTTTGGTCCTTGAGCGCCAAATACCACCCCCTTCCATCCCCCAAACGCGCCCTTCTTTTGTGGCTGAGTGGTTGAGCTGGTTCACCATGCGTGGACCTGTCGTTCGATTAACGTTATTGTAAACAATCCATTTTCATCTCCAGTTATGTTCGCTTTAAATGGTCGATTCTTCGTTTGATGCTATCACACGTTCGGTTTGAATTTCTTTCATTCATGTGCCCACATTCACCAGTCGCTTGTATGTGAAGACGTTGACCCTCCTATCCACGCCTACTGACGTCCTCAAATTTGGTCAAAATTGCCCCAAGGCCCTTTAAGAAAAAATCTCCACAACGGTTAACCATACAAAGCTTAATACATACACATCCGTAGCAACTCTCTCTGCGCTTTTTCTTTACGAAATAATAAAGTAAAATATGACGAAATGTTCTTTTTTGGACTCCATATTAAAGGGCGCCAATCAAACAATGTACAATTACGCGCACTTTTTTCTAAGTAAGCTAAAGTGTAATAACTGACAAGAATGAATGTACAAATACGGACGTCAAATAAAATAAACTATGAAAATCCGCAATTACTTTTGGGCCCCTATAAGATTTATACGCCGGGCTTTCAACCTGGTATTCAAATTTACGTAATGTGTAAATTCTTTTCGTCAAATGTAAAAAAATATGCCCTAGACATCTGGCAAAGTTTTTCGATGTTTTTTTTTTGATCAGTTTGTGGATACTCACTTATAAATTCATTTTCACGCGCGATTAAAAAAAAAAAAATTGCCTGCGGCGCTTTTCCTTTTTCTAATTTTTTCATTCAAACTAGGGAATAAAACCGAAACGAATCTCGGTTTCGCTCAATGCATTTTTATTGGCCGAAAACTTATTATACTCTTTGCCAAAGGTACACCCAGAAAAATCTAGCACGAATCGGCGAGACAGAATTCGGCATTAATTTAGATTTTTTTCTACTTGATTTTTAAGGACGAAATCTGCTTGCATAGGAGAAGACATTCGTGCTTGATTTCAGTATTTTCGGCTTGGATCCAAGAATATTCCGTCTTACCGTGCTTTTGATATCAAAACTGCTTGATATCAAGCGCGATCGGTTTGGTTTTTTCTCTGAGTGTACACAGAGTATATTAAGTTTGTATTAACAGGGAGAACCTATAATGTATATATATGCTTGCTCAGAATCAACACCCGGTTGATTAAAATACAAATCACATACGAATACGATACAAATTAGCGTTATGTATCGATTTGTCGAAGAAATGATAAAGATCGGATGAGCGGTTCTCAAGTTATAAGCAAAAAAGACCAGTGAACCAGTGAAAATGTTATGTATACATTCTGAGTTTACGGAAGCCGCTTGTGAACTCTGGATTTGGGGTCGTAATGTGGCAATTCGCCATTCTCATTCAGACAGAGCCTTTCTATGTTTTGTATGTTGAAGTACGTTTGTGAAATCCGGTGACGCACTGTGATGTTCTTCTCACAAAATCTTTTTATACCCTTGCAAAGGGTATTATATTTGGAGTTTGGCATAGAAGAATCATTTCCGACCCTATAAAGTTATAACTGATCTCAGCGACGGCGATAAGCTTTGTCCGTCCGTCTGTCTGTCCGTCTGTCCGTCTGTCTGTTTCTCCGCGAACCTAGTCTCTCAGTTTTAAAGCTATCGAGCTGAAACTTTGCACAGAGTCTTCTTTTTACTGCACGCTGCTAATATGTCGGAACGACCGGATCGGATGACTATATCTTATAGCTGTCATAGGACTATCCGGTTGAAAGTGGGTCTTTGTGAGAAAACTTTATTTTTAATGGTAACGGCTCCCACTTCAGCATTATTACTATACGCTTTCACACGTTAGGAGTTTTTGTCAAATCGGAGACTTATCAGCTGCCTGGGAACAATCATCGAAAATGGGTTTAATGAGAAAAATTTTTGTTTTTAATGTTAACGTGTCTCTCTTCGCGTTTTAATATTAACGCTTTACGTTTGGAGTTTTGGTCGAATCGGGCTATCTTTAGCTGTCATAGATATCGTCGAAAGTGGGTTTTTTAGAAAATTGTTTGTTTTTCCCGTTATATAATATCCTAGGCCTAATATCTATCTTTTATGAAAAGCACAATGAGATCCGAACAATTTTGGGTGCCCTTACCGCCCCCCCCTTAGCCAATTCCTAGATCCGCCACTGTCCTAGAGATCTAATCCTACGTTTATACTATAATTTTCACGATATCTTCAATTTGCAAAATCAAATTTGTTTTCGTTTATGAAGCTTATGTTAATTCACAAAATTACCAGCACACATATGAGAAAACAAAAGATCTGGCAACACCTGCGCATCTTAAAATAGCTGCGCCTCGTCATTTCATGAATTGACTGCGAATTCATAGTCAACTTTCGTGTGTAAGTCGAATTTATGAAATGCTGTTTATGCACGCACTTTAGCATAAAAAAATTTATTAAATTTAGAAAACTTCATTAAAAATAAAACACATAAAATTCAGGAAAATGCATGAAATCTTTATTTGAATTGATATTATGGTCCACATAATTTAATGTTTGAAGATTATTTCATGCAAATGTTGACCGTGACTGCGCCTCAAATGGTCCATCCGCTTAGTCCAATTTAGGCATACTCTTTCCAAGATTTCGGCCGGTATCTCACGAATAAATGCTTCAATGTTGTCTTCCAATGCGTCTATTGAAGCGGGCTTGTCTGTATAGATATGAGCTTTAACATAGCCCCACAAAAAATAGTCTAAAGGCGTTAAATCGCACGATCTAGGCGGCCAATTGACCGGTCCCGAACGTGAAATAAAATGTTCACCGAACTCGCCTCTCAATAAGTCCATTGTTGCGCGTGCAGTTTGGCATGTGGCACCGTCTTGTTGAAACCACATGTCATGCAAGTCAAGCTCTTGCATTTTGGGCAAAAAAAAGTTGGATATCATCTCACGGTAGCGCTCACCATTCACAGTTACGTTACGATTCGCATCATCTTTGAAGAAGTACGGTCCAATGATGCCACCAGCCCATAAACCGCACCGAACTGTGACTTTTTCTGGATGCATTGGTAGCTCTTGCAATGCTTCTGGCTGATATTCACTCCAAAATCGAGAATTCTGCTTATTTACGTACCCATTGAGCCAAAAATGAGCTTCGTCGCTGAACACAATTTTTCGGTAAAAAAGTGGATCTTCGTCCAACTTTCCAAGAGCCCATTCACCAAAAATTCTACGTTGCGGTAGGTCGTTCGGCTTCAATTCTTGCACCAGCTCTATTTTGAAAGGCTTCACACCTAAATCGTTCCACAAAATTTTCCACGTTGTTGAGTAAAAAGGCCCAATTGCTGCGAACGGCGACGAATCGATAATTGATGGTCATCATTAACACTGGCCGATACAGCTGCGATATTTTCTTCAGTTCGCACTCTACGTAAGCGTGTTGGTGGTTTAATGTCCAACAATGTAAATTTTGTGCGAAATTTAGTCCCAATAGCCCGAATAGCCGCTTCAGTGGGTCGAACTTTCTTAACAGAGCACGCATTGATAATAAAATTCAATAATTTGTAAGCGTTGTTCGTTTGTAAGACGATTCATGGTTAAATTATAGACCAAACTGAAGATGTTTGACAGTGAAAACACGAAACGTGCGTGAGCAGTTTAAACCAGTGATACCAAAAAGATAACAGCTAAAAAATCACCCTTTAGTATAAGATTTGGCATAGACCTTCGTTGTGGCCGCGTGTGGCTCAGCGGTTAGTGTGCTTGACCGCTGGGCGGTAAGTCGTGGGTTTGATCACGCCTCGGAACACCTAATAAAAAAAGTTTTTATTATTTCTTTAGAAACTAGATTTACACGTCCGGTCACCTTCACCAGCTATTGGCGCCAGCTGTGAAGTAACTAGCCATGAAAAAGCAAATTCTCAAACTTTGCTGTTCGGATTCGGCGTTAAACTATAGGCCCCTTTCTCTTGTGAGAGATTGAGATAAGCTTGGCTTGGCCCCTTCGGGGGGCTGGTATAGCCAATTTTACATAGACCTTCGTTTAGTCATGCCTAAGGAAGAAATTTTGACAACTTTGTCCGCGAAGTCGGTGAAAACGCCAAGGAATAGTTTATATCGGCCACATCGAGTGAATTGAGGCGCTCAGGTAATATCATGGATAATGAGAAATTTTTCTCAGTCGACAACGCTTCTGTCAGAAATGAGGGGGGACAGAAAAGTGTGGAGAGCGCAGGAAGGTTGACGATGGGAAAGAGTCAAGTGCTGCGAAGGAAGTGGTGGGGAAAAAATTGAAAAGCGATTTTGATCATTTTAATCACAAGCTTTTTTTGGGCCATGCTTCCATTAAGGGTACTGTATACTTTCAGTAGGGTGTCCCAAAAAATCAAAGTCGTTTTTTTACGCATTCCCTCTAAATTTACTTTTAAGTCAAAACAGTTATAAATCAAATTTGAAGAAGTTAGAACCACGGTAATCCCGTGCCGACCTACATTGATACATGTCAGTACTTGCTGTCTAAGGCTGACGCGACCTTTCTTGTCGATGTGCTTTTGATAACTTGTTATTTGGTTTTAGCATAGGCAAAATAATATGAAGATGCATGACTTCATTTTAAATTCTGCTCTGAAAATTTTTAAGCAGCGAACAAGCGCGCACACAACAACAGCAATATGTCTGATAAATTAAAATAACGTGTTAAAACTTCCTTCAAATGGACAAGTTCTGGCAGTTTTATTAAAAGGCGCGTATACCTTCTAAATCTTTGCCTAATTGTTTGAAGAAACTTGTAAACTTATATCAAGTTTGGTGGGACTTTGCAAAAGATGCACACAAGACGTATTTAAGCAGCGCCGTCAAGACTTTGTCAACAATTTAGATAATTTGCTTGATAGTGCACACGCCGGTGCTCTTCAATTAATAACAATTGAGAAAGTCGGTCAAGCCCGACTATTTAATACTCTGTACCTAGAGTTGGAGCTGAATGCTGCGCTTCTGCTGCGCTCATCTCTAAGTTTCTCTCTCTCTCGCTCTCTCTGTCACACGTTGTTGAATGAAATGCGGTGTTGGTTCTGAGTGCGTGGGAAGGGGTTTTGGGGTGGGGGAGGGGGTTTATTTGTTTTTGCTCATAACTTCTTTATCAAATCGATACGTATTGCTAATGACTAACTATCTCTAGAATGTACGAATCCGTCCGTCTGTCTGTCCTGTTTAATTTTTTCCACTCCCCCTCCCCCCCGCAATTTTGAAAAAAGTCATATCTCCTACAGTTTTGTAGATAGACAATTCGTACCTTCTAGAGATAGTTAGTCATTAGCAATATGTTTCGATTTGCTGAAGTAATAATAAGGGCGGATGAGCGGTTCTCAAGTTATGCGCAAATAAGTGAATCACCCCCCGCCACAATCTTAGAGAGAGAGAGACACTCAGAGATGAGCGCAGCAGCAGCACTGCATTCAGCTCCTACTCTAGGTACAGAACATATTATAGTCGGGCTCGACCGACTTTCTCACTTGATTTGTTAAAGCAAGCTGATCAAAATATTTTTCCATGATTTGAACGTAATCTTCAAGCGTTCCACTATATTTAGGGGGAGGGTTTAAGCCTTAAATCGCCAGATATGAGCAAAAATATGCGTACGAATGAAACGTACGGAACGCAGGAAATATCCATATAAAACAAGTAAAACACATTGAAGGTTCATCTTCAAGCAGGGGTGAATGTGAAACCGGAGGTTGAAAATTGGGAATTTAGATTCACCGGGCCGTCAATGACAGCAGAATAGCTTGTGACAACAATGGGCTGCCTAAGAACAAAGAGCCTACATTGACCACTGTTCCGTTGAAGGAAAACGCCACATATGACTCTATCCGGCGTAAACAAAGCAGCTTGACCTTCAGGACTGCAACGGTCCTTGAGCCTCGAGAGACCGGATCCCTTGCGAATGTGGTAACTCCAAGCGATAGCGGATTTGACCAGAAGATATAGCTCGAAGCCGGAACTTCGGGTGACCATTATCGACTGAACCGACCCAGAAGGGATGGATTTTCAAACGAAAAGTTGTAAGTCTTGGGGGAAGTGTTAATGCAGGCCATTCAAAAAAAACATTCATCAGCTGTGTTTAATGGCATCAAGGGTAAAGGGCAGCGTTGTGAGGTTATGCCTTTAATAAGTTCGGGGTTATGATTCTGAGCCACACAAGTTACATATAAAAGTGCAAAATTGAAAACCAACACGAAAATCAACACGAGAACCAGTAAAAATCAACTGACGTTTGATTAACACCTTCTTGGTGATAGACGTTTCGTAGGCCTCTTCTCTAATTAGCCGTCGGAGATTCATGAAATTTAAATGGCAACCCTCGTAGCAAACAAGAGACAAATGTGTTCACACCTGGACGGCCTGGCGCGCCCCTCCACACATACAAACAACCACACCAGGAGGCGGTCAAGCAAACAACATTTCACTCGGCTGGCAAAAGCCAACGGCAAAGGCAAATTCAATTTGAGCTGTCAAAAATCGTACCAATATTGGCTCTGAATGTGTCGGCAGAAGGGGGCGTGCTCTTGCACAATAAATCGATTGTGAGCGTAAATGAAATTGACAGTCCGCCTGCCAGGTGACTAGCAACCGGGCTCCTTCCGCCTCCTGCCATCACGCTGACTCGGTGTAAAGCAGCTTGACACTTCGTCCGTTTGAAGTTGTCTGCATTGTCAGGAAGGGTCAAGGCTTAAGTAAGGCATCAAATTAATTTGACATTTGCTTTGTCACTGTCAGCTCAACAACGGGGGTGCCTCAAAGCCAATGACCAGCGACCAGCGTGACCCAAGTACAACAATTGATGATGATTTATTGCTCAGCTTTGATTCCAAATATTCGCACGCACACTTACACCGATGCATATCAAACGGATCTTTTGGCACTTGATGGGAGTGCACTTCAAGCTTTTAAGAAAATTATTACATTTAAATTATGCACAGCATTTAAAGTTTGTTTAGCGAGATTGACACACGTCCTGCCGCAGAAAGAATGCTATGCAAATAAAGATGTTGTTTTTTAATTTACCTAAAATGTTACTGCAGGAGTGGTAGGTAGTAGATACATTAATAAAGCAAGTATAAAAATAACACAACGAAGTGGCCACAGGGTAAGTCCACTTAAGGTAAGCATTATGTCTTGGCACTGAATTGGAACGAACTTTTGCAAACAGTGCACACTGGGCTCAAGTCCAATATTTTTGTAAAAAAAATTAAATATTTTAACCCTTAAAATGGGATAAGAAAAGCTTTCTGCATAGGCCCTAGGGACGCATATCGCCTCCAACTTTGCAATTAATTTTCTTTCAGAACACTACAAAAAATATAGTTATTGTTGAAAGCAGAAAGTAATGATTCCGTAGTACAGTGGATGTGCATCGAGTCGAATTTATTTTTGTTGCTTCAAATGTAAGTTGATATGCAGTCTTCTGCAAACGTTTTGAAATATCAGAGTTTAGGAACTCTAGCAATTAGATCAAAAAAATTTCTAACTGAGACCCATTTTCCGACCGATGCTTCCTCTATTTGAATAAACGTTGAGTTGAGACGTTAACAAAACGGATTAAACCAAAAAGTATCCTTAGTAAAACCCCTTTTCGACCGATAGTTCCTATGGCAGCTATAAGATATAGTCATCCGATTTTGACCAAAATTTGCAAATCTGTGTGAAAGCATATAATATTTAATAACGCTGAGTTGGGAGACTTAACAATAAACAAAAAGGACTCCTTACTAGAACCCCCTTTCGACCGATAGTTTTGCATACAGGGTTGTCCATATTCGACGGACCCATCTGGCAACGCCATAACTTTTGACAGAGATGTCAGATCGCTTAATGACATACCGCGTTTGAAGCGTCAGTCCAAGCAGATTTTTACCATGGAACAATACACGCCACGCGAGCGCTCTGAAATAGTTGAAATTTACATTCAACAGAACAAGTCAATTGTGAAAACTCAACGTGCTTTTAAAAAATTTCACATTTTCACATTTCACATTGAATGGGACCGTAAATAAGCAAAATTGCCGTATTTACGCCACTGAAAATCCTCAGGAGATTCAAGAAGTGCCTCTTCATGACGAAAAAGTCACAGTTTGGTGCGGCGTTAGTGCGAAAACGGTCATTGGGCCGTTTTTTCTTCCAAAATGAAAATGGCCATGCTGTTACCATCAACCAGGAGCGTTATCGCGACATGATGACCAATTTTGTGATGCCAATTATTCGTCGAAAGCGTATGAGGCAGTTCTGGTTTCAACAAGACGGCGCTCCACCGCACACAAGTCGCATAACAATCGATTTTCTGAAGAAATTGTTTCCGGGCCGTTTGATGTCGAAAAGTGGTGATTTGGACTGGCCACCGCGTTCGCCCGATTTGACGCCGCCTGACTTCTTCTTGTGGGGATATTTGAAGTCAAAGGTTTACGTTAACAAGCCAAGGACCGTAGAAGAGCTCAAGGACAACATTCGTGAAGAAATAGCCGCTATTCCGGCCGAAATGTTGGCGAAATCGATGGAAAATGCTGCAAAAAGGGCACAATACGCCATCAACGCCAGAGGCGGCCATTTGAGAGATATCATATTCAAAAATTGATGTAAACAAATCTACTTGGAACAAATTAAATGATTAAGATTGCCAACCGCCAAATTTTTATTTTTTTTCTTTGATTTAAAAAAAAAAAAAATGGGTCCGTCGAATATGGGCAACCCTGTAGTCATCTGGTTGTAACCAAAACTTGGAAATCTGTGTGAAAACATATATTTTTCAGAATCGCTGAGTTGGGAGACGTTAACATCAAAAACAAAAAAGTTTTTCTCACTAAAACCCGCTTTTCGACCTATAGTTCCTATGCGGCTATAAGCAGTAAAAAGAAGACTCTGTGCAAAGTTTCAGTTCGATAGTTTTAAAACTGAGAGACTAGTTTAGAAACAGACAGACGGACGGACAAAGCTCAATCGACTTAGCTCGTCGCCCTGATCAAGAATATATATAGTTTATAGCGTCGGAAATGAATATTTCCATGCGTTGCAAACTTCTGGTCCAAAATTATTATACCCTTGCAATAGGAGTTCCGCCTAGTGTTGGCAAAAACATAATTTTTACTGCAGATGATGGATCAGGTTTATTCAGTAGGTTCGCGGGTATTCGCAGAACATATTCGACATTTCACGATCATCAGGACTCAGTTTAATAGAATATAAACAATCTAGCTTGAATACAGGTGGATAAAGCTTTTTTCATTCCACTTAAAACAACTGTAGGTAAATACATGAGCGTGTTGATTATGCGAGCAAAAGTTTCAATGCTCGCACGAAATCGTTCGTTATTCTTCGAAGGGCAACAGCTGATGAAATAATTCCAGCAATAGTATAAAATAGTTATCCGATAAACTAGTTGAAGTATTTGAAGTCAAAAGTCATTTTGGCGCAACTCCCTGGCCATTTCGCCCATCGTGCGGCTAGCTATTATGACATAAGCACAGCTACTTAGTGGCAAATTTTGTTTTTATAGAGCGCCATCATTTTGTGGGCGAACTCTGTTTGAAGTTCTCTGACTTGCTGCTTTGTTTTCCTTCTTTTTTTTGCTTTCATGCTTGTTGTGTCAATAGCCTACTTAGCGGCGACTTGTCATCAGCATAAGCCTGCCGACAAACTAATTTCATTAAATTTTACACTTAATGCTATTTGCCCTAATGAATTGATTTTGATCGTAGCACAAAGCATCAAATGGAGTACCAAGGGGAGGGAGTAATTTATGTACCGGCGCCTGATGTTTATCTTCTCATCGCAACAGAGGCCAGCACCTGTAGAAGCTTATCGCACAGGGAGAACAACCTTTTGATAAACCGACAACCTGCAGCAGTGATTTATGCCATTTTTAAGAGGCATTTTAAAGCGCTTTTCCCCCATAAAAAAAAAGAAAAACCAAAACATCCAGTACAAACAAACAGACGGTAAACATTTTGTTGACTTTTATATGAGTGCACATAAAAAATCACAGCAACTTGTGCATTTTGGTGTTTTTTTTTCTTTCGCCTTTTTGATACTAATTAGAATTTTTATATTTATCAAAGTTGGCGAGCAAAGCAATTTGGCGAAACGACCTGCAACCAAAAACACATGTGGCTTAGTCGAACACACCCAGGCACATATTTTTGCGGGCGGAAGGACTTTTGTGTTGACAGAACTTTACAATAAAACGAAAGTTTAATGCACAAGTTTTTTGCGGCCAAGCCGGCGGTGTGTTTGCCCAACTTACAGCCAAAGTAAACTCATTACCAATGCAAACAAACAGGAACTGTGGCGCCCCCCAAAACTTTTCGGTCGCCCCCCCTCACAAAAACTATTTGCATGCACGCAGCGTGCCCAAAAATGAAACGAAATGAAATAAAAATCATTAAAAAGTGTATAAAAAATAATTAAGTGCACAAAAAAGTTCGCATTACGTATGCGACATGTGGGCCCGTGCTGCAACAAATATATGAAATATTTAGCTCTAATTATGTATTTGTGTTCCGGTGTTCAGTCGAAATGCCAAAATGCCAAAATGCCACCTCGACCGCAGATACCAATGTGTACTGTGTTTGCTCTGCGGCTGCGGTGTCTTTATTGATCAAATTGCTTTATTGGTGTATTAATTTTAATTAGTTTGCATGTTTGTTTGCCTTGTCGCTATTAATTAAAATGCATTTTACAAAAATGCTGAACAACAGAGAATTACATTTATTATTTAAATTATGTTATTTGCTTTGGATGCAGTGGAAAATAAACCTCTTTTATTTAGTGTGCGCCCAGGGCCATAATACTCTTTGCCAAATGTGACACAAGTGACAGCAACCTATCAAATTAAGAAGAATAGGTCAATTAGAGATTCGCGAAAATTCAAAACTCTTGTTCTTATTTCACAATTGTAAACGAAAATCTTCAACTTGTCCCGGTTACATTTTTTTTTTTTTAAAGTTCATTTATATCTCTCCAGCTACTTCTACTCATTATAAGTCCTGAGCTATAATCTTGATATTTGTGAAATTCCTATCTCAAACTGTGATTCTCAGCATATGCCTTTACTTTTGTGCTTTCAGAGTAAGAATTGCTGTAGATTGTAGTTCAATCTTATCGCAATGACAGCGCAGATGTCTGCTATTACTACGTTTATGCTATAAAAATTCACGCTTTCTTCAATTTGCAAAATCAACTTTTTTTTTTCTTGTTTGCAGCTTTTGTAAATTCACAAAATGACCACCTTTTCGGCAGATGTGGCAGCACCAACGCAGCACTTAAGTTGGCTGCGCCTCTAGATTTTAACAGGGTGGTAACACATAAAAGCGGGAATCAGCTGTTAAATTGTAAACAAAGGCCAATTGAAGTTGATTGCAATGGAGAACTTTTAATTATTTTGGATTAAAAGGGAACAACGTACAGCACAACTTATGCGGAATGTTCTACAGTGAAGGCATAAGCGAACGATGTCGTTGGCGCAAGCCAGACGCATGCAGTATTATCCCGCTGCCATAAGAGCGGCTAAAATGTTAAAGCAGCGAGTACAAAGATTCCAAAGTAGGCCTAGGAGTGATGGCTATTGGCAGTTAATGCGTAATCCGAAAAATGAAAATCTCTTCTTAGAAAATGGAGTCAAAATCGTCCACAGCTGTGTCGACACCAACAGCGGCCGATACGTGGATGCGTCCCAATATGGTTTTTTTAAGGCCCTATTCTCTTTCAGCAAAAATTTTTTTTCAATACACTTGAAAAGTGTATTATAATTTTGCCCAAGTTTTTTAAACCAAGAAGGAATCATCTCCCACCACAAAAAATATATATATTTTTGATCAACAACGCGCTGAGTCGTTCTTTTTCCGCGAACTAGTCCTTCATTTTTGGAGCTATCGAGCTGAAACTTTCCACAGAGTCTTCTTTTTACTGCACGCTGCTAATATGTCGGAACCGACCGGATCGGATGACTACTTCTTGTAGCTGCCATACAAATGTTCGTTCGGAAAATGGTTTTTAGTAAGAAAAACAGTTTTGTTCTCAATATTACTGCTCTCAAACACGGTCATGGGTAATATGTAATGTTTTTAAGCTGATCTGCGATGTTTGGTCGAAGTCTCTAACCGTTGAGACAAGCTATTTCAAGTGTATCAAAACTTCGGTACAGACGAAGTTAGCTTTGCCTTTCTCGTTTTTTTGCATTTTTTTATAGCTTGGACATTTAAGAATATAACCCTAAAAGGGTTTTTAATTGAATGCTTTAAGTATAGCCTTTTTAGTCGAACAATGTCTTTGCTAAAACAAGAAATTTTTGACTAAATAAATTTCGAGTAAATAAAGCTGTGAAATATCGGCTGGTTTTTTAATTTGTACTGATACATGTTGTCGCCTTAGATCGATATCGATTATTAATCGACTTTTAATCGATAATTATCGAAGGCTATGCTACACAATGCTCAGACTGATTAATCCGCTCAGAAACTAGAGCTGCGGCCGTATATAAAGAAGGCAAAATGGCACGCAGAACAGAGGGAACTGCTCCTGAAAACAGTTTTTTTGAAGATGAGGAAGGTCCGCTGTTTGCAGCTGGCATCGCCGACTAATATCTGTAAGTATATAATATCTGTAATATTTTGGTTACTTTCTAAGCAAATTTTTCGGACTGCCAAGCCACTTTTCTCCAGTTCTACTAAACCGATTTTGATGAAATAATATGCGATCGACGCAGAATTGTCACCATTCTAAAACTGCATTTTTTTAATTTTTGATTTTTTTTTGCTATTTCCCCAAAAAAGGAACTTCAAACTTTAAACGCGTTTATCTCGAAACCACGTTTTTCGAGCTGGCGGCCACGATTCCGCCAGTTCTACTGAACCGATTTGGATGAAACAAAGTTTAATCGACGTAGAATTGTCACCATTCTGGCCCGAAGTAAAATAAAAATTTTGCGATTTTTTTACTATTTTTTTTTTTTTACACTAAACTAAAAAAAAATGGGTCAAAATTCGATTTGTCAATTTCAAGTGCCGCCATTTTGTCAAAAAAATCGCAAAATTTTATTTTACTTCGGGCCAGAATTACATCTATGCTGATCATAACCCTATATTTTTTTTTTCAGACGCTCCGGAGACCCGGAATCGTGGCCGCCGTGACGACCCTCTTTTTGCACCACCAACTTTGAAGTCTCATTACTTTTTGAACAGCCCTCATCGCGGCGAAAAACATTTTTTTATTTTCTTTCATTCATTACTAATTCAATAAAAAAAACAAAATTCAAATATCTTTTGCGTTTTCAAATGAGAATTTTTTTCAAAAAAGGTCCAAAAACAGCAATCTGAAGGAGAATAGGGCCTTAAGCATTTGAAGCTTAGTTCTTACTTGTTCGCTAGACCTAAACATATTTTTAGCCTTTAAATTATCGCACCATATCACCATTACTCGATTGGTCTTGCAGTCATGAACGTGCATAGACCGCGAATGCGAGGATGCCGCGCCGCGGTGTAGAACAGATGCCTACTAGACGCTAATGCAAATCCAGAATCAAAACCATCGTTGAGGTCATTTGACATGTCCTTTAGCACTTGCAATTCATTATTTTTATCTCAAATTAAAGAATAATGATTGAATTGCATTGAGTACGTTTAAACTGTTATTACTTGGAGCCTGGTGACTCGTCGCGACGCCTGCCCATGGTAGCCTCATGGTTTTCGTCTGATGTTACGTCGGACACTTTATGCGACACAAAGCTCTCCGGCTCAAACATATATGCAATTGTGTCGTCCAATGCGGTGTCAGCCACTAGACGCTTTCCATACAGCTAGTTCATCCCATCAAAGGAGCACATCTTCCTGGTAGCACCACTTGTTCCATTGTGGCGTTTTACTTCATATAATTACTTTTGAGCGCCCGCAACTTTGTTTTTGCTTGCACAGTGCCTCTCCTGCTGTCCATAGGCTTCTATTGGATTCGCTTTTTACAAATTTACATTTGGTCCAAGCACAGCTAACTGACAGAACAGCTGTTCTTCAGATGAGGTGTTGCCAGACTGTTTTTTTGATAAAAAAATCGTGGTTTTCTTAAAAACCATAGTCAAAATACGTGTGTGAATAAAACCATGTGTGTTTCCATTTTTTTGGAAAAATCATTATCTGCAATCATGCTTTTTGCCATGCATAAACGTAGTACTAGATTGTTTAAAAAAGTTTTAAAATTTGCGCCCCAAATTCTATAAACGTTTTATGTATAAATACGCAGGATTCTGCTAATTGGGAGAGATATAGCCCGTACAAGCGTGAGTTTGAATTTCTAATCAAATTTCTTGCTAATCATCATGTTGCATATGTTGAGAATGGTTTGCAATTAAATCCTCGAAATTATATGACTTGGCATGTTCCATAATATAAGATGGCACAACACCTTTCTCACGGCTATGGTGACGGGACGGAAAGTGTTCTTCTTATCGAAAAATTATAATTTCCATCCAAGTTGAAGCGTTTTTTAACTGAGAACACCACGGTGCCATTCCTACTGCTGAGTAATTTGATTTTGAGCAAAAGCTTGACGAGAATCTTTACGTTGGGTATTAAGTGTTGGGTTTTTTTTAGTTTTAATCTTCTTAGTCCCTTAATGGAAAACTCTCCGTACCGTATCGACACTTGCGTTTAATTGTAATTTTAAATAAAGTTTTGAAGCTGAACAGTGTGAATTTGAAGCTTTTTGAACAATTCGCTGATCTGCAGTACGTGAAAATGTTTTTTTGGTGCGGCCTTTCATGTTATTCCCATAATTTGAAGGGTTTTCAATAAAACTGCATACAACACTTTTGCTTTTTAACGCAATTTGCCTGTACGTAAGGTTTCACTCCATATAAGCCATTATTTTGCCTCTTTCTACATCAGTTAGTGCTTTATCGCCCACCATATATTGTTTTTCTATTTAAAATTTTATGTTGATAAAATAAACTTCTTGCCGGAGTTTTCAGAATGATGAAATCACATTTGTCCCTATTCAAGTGCACGATAAAAATATTTTTTTGAAGAGCTCGCAAAAAAAAAAATTTACCAATAGACTACGTTAATTTGAAAAAATGTATTTTTTTAATTCAATAAAGAATGAAGTACTGAATGGTAAAAAATATTTGTCTATTGGTCTAATTTTATTGTTTCAGTCAAATAGTTGTGCATGGAAGTGTATATACTGCCAGTTTGTTATATGGCTATACGATATATTCATCCGATTTTGATCAAATTCTCCAAAATTGTGTTGAAACAGATAACATTCATATCTGGAAAGTATAAAGACGTTACCATTGAAAACAAAAAAGTTTTTCTCACTAAAACTACCTTTTCGACCGATCGTTCCTATAGCAGCTATATGCTATAGTCATCCGATTTGAATCAAACTTTACAGAATTGTGTGGTAATATATAATATTGATGTGTACAAAGTTTGGGAGCGATAGCATTGAAAATAAAGAAGTTTTTCTTACTGAGGTTTTTTTCAGACCTTTCTTTTGTATGGCAACTATACTAAAGGGTGATTTTTATCTATTATCTTTTTGCCACACTGGTCTAAAAAGCTCACGCACTTTAATGTTTTTTTTTTTTAATTTTTTTAACCATGAATTGTCTTACAAACGAACAACGCTTACAAAATTTTTGTTTTTATTATAAAATGTGTGTTCTTTTTAGAAAATTTTTTCGCGCTTCTTCCATTTTATGGTCAGTTTAATCAACCCACTGAAGCGGCTATTCGGGCTATTGTGACTCAAATTCGCACCAAATTTACATTGTTGGACATTAAACCACCAACACGCTTACGTAGAGTGCGAACTGAAGAAAATATCGCAGCTGTATCGGCCAGTGTTAATGATGACCATCAATTATCGATTCGTCGCCCCAATTGGGCCTCTGTAACTCAACAACGTGGAAAATTTTGCGGAAGGATTAAGGTGTGAAGCCTTTCAAAATAAAGCTGGTGCAAGAATTGAAGCCGAACGACCTACCGCAACGTAGAATTTTTGGTGAATGGGCTCTTGGAAAGTTGGCCGAAGATCCACTTTTTTACCGAAAAATTGTGTTCAGCGACGAAGCTCATTTTTGGCTCAATGGGTATGTAAATAAGCAGAATTGTCGATTTTGGAGTGAATATCAGCCAGAAGCATTGCAAGAGCTACCAATGCATCCAGAAAAAGTCACAGTTTGGTGCGGCTAATGGGCTGGTGGCCTCATTGGACCGGACTTCTTCAAAGATAATGCGAATCGTATCGTATCTGTAAATGGTGATATCCAACTTTTTTTTCGCCAAAAATGCAAGAGCTTGACTTGCATGACATGTGGTTTCAACAAGACGGTGCCACATGCCACACAGCACGCGCAACAATGGACTTATTGAGAGGCGAGTTCGGTGAACATTTTATTTCACGTTCGGGACGGGTCAATTGGCCGCCTAGATCGTGCGACTTAACGCCTTTAGACTATTTTTTGTGGGGCTATGTTAAAGCTCATGTCTATACAGACAAGCCCGCTTCAATTGACGCATTGGAAGACAACATTGAAGCATTTATTCGTGATACCGGCCGAAATGTTGAAGATGTATGGACCATTTGAGGCGCAATCATGGTCAACATTTGCATAAAATGATCTTCAAACATTAAATTGTATGGACCGTACTATCGATTCAAATAAAAGATTTCATGCATTTTTCTGAATTTTATGTGTTTAATCTATTTCTTAAAAATCACCCTTTATATACTTTATGTGGGCGGAGATGTTTCCTTCCATACGTTACCAACATCTGACAATTTCAATATACCCTCTCTCCAAGGGTATAAAAATATCCTCCACTGGTTCGAATTTTCGAACGGTTCTTCATTCTTTGAATGGAAGAGAAATAGCACAGTTTCACCACCGAATTCTTACTCTTCAGTGTGTGTAAAATTCGGTAAGCCACTTTCTACTTTTTTGCTTTCTATTTTTTGCATTCCATATTCCAGTTGATGATGCTATCACATTTGTAAAACCGCAGAGAACAGAATGTTAGTTTGCACCAGTTTCGGGGTCGGTGTGCACACATTAATGTGTAATTAAAATGTGGCAGACAACATCAGGACGGCAGGACCATATTTCCGTTGCCTGGCCCCCACATTGACCGCACGGTAATAATTAATTGAGATATTACAAGCTGCAAGGCAGCCGGCAGATGGAGCGAGCTTTGGGGCTGCCTGCTAAGGGCGAAACAGGCAATGGCTGTTAATTTATTAATACAATTGATTTATGCACTGATGATGATTAAGGAGATCCTGAAAATTGTACACAGCCAGCGAGTTTAAGTAGTCAGTTGGCCCACAAGCTGCTTGACTGTAATCACATTAGCTTTGCCATCTAAAAACCCCGTGCAACCGACTGGGCAGCCAGTGTTGCCCATTTGACCAAAGTTTAATGACCACAAAATCTCCTGACGGCACCCTCGGAGCCACTCAAACAGTTGGAGGATTCTAGCTGAGCAATTAGGAACCGCTAATCGGCTTCCCTCCGCAGGTTGAGTGCATTTCATTTAAATGAATTACAAGCGAAATATGAGCGAAGCTTCCTCCCCCAGCTCATTAGGCAGCAGGACTGGACGCCAAATGTTAATCAGTTCTTCTATTTTGTATGTACAACTGGTCGGACCCCAAGCGCAAATCACAAAACACAACAAAAACGTCAAAATTGGTAATTAACAAATGAAAAGTGAATGGGGCGGGGGAGGGATGGTAAGAAGAGTGGCACAAAAGGCATGTTAATTTCCAAGAATTTAATTAATTAGCGTTAAACCAAAGCTGACGTCAATTGCCGTTGCCATTGGATACTGTTCGCATCCTTAGTAAGCAGATATGGCCAGCTGCAGAGTTTTCGACCAATTTGCGGCTTAAGCCTAAGCAGCTCGATATTGAAACAATTATGACAAATATTATTGAGCCTCATGATGACATTGATGTTGGGCGCAGCTGCTAATGACGTTCTTGTCGAAATGGATATCCGAACTTGAGGGAGGTCATTGTGTATATACATATATATATATTTTTTGGTAATTAGCACACGCAAGATTTCTGCCAGTTTGGGCATTAATTAAAAGTTGATTTTCTGCAGCTTTTGCATTATAAATATTTCAATAAATGTGAACACTGATCGGCTTAGATAACCGCTAAGCGTATTAAATGTGCTTAGTGAAGAGGATAGGAAGCTTTAGTTTTAAATATGATTCATTTCCGGTTTAGTGAAACTTTTAGAGAAACTAATAAGAAAATAAATTTTGGAACAGCATCAACATTACAGATCTTAGAGTTAGCCTTCATACTCATAGCAGTTGCTTTCAATAATGTCTTATCGAGAGCTAAAACTTCCGTTGTGGAGAAAGTGGGAGTAGATGCTTCCCCTTACCAAGCAAAATGGCTGTCGAGTAGAGCAAAGAATTCATATCTTGCGGTCTAAAAGTCAACCATAGTCAGGGCAACAGCTTTAGCTCTTGCCATCCACATAATGGATCTAAGACTTATGGCAAAGTAAATAGAAGGGAAACAGTTTTCCATTGAATTAGGACTGCACAGAGGGAATAAAGCTGTTTATAAGATAAGTTGCCTGAAGGCACTGAAAATAAGAACGAGATGTTGTCAAAATTTTTGACAATAAATGTTACAAATGTTCCTGAAATTAAAGTTACAAAGTTCCAAAAGTTCTTAATATGAATGCAGTTGTACTTAATCGGATTGATTTTGCTTTATATCAACATCGAACCCGTCATTTGGCAAAGACCGATAAAGAGAGAGAGAAGGAGAGAGAGAGAGAGTTGGCTCTTTATTTAGTGTCTCTCTTGTTTTTAAACTCTTGGAGAGGCTATACAAGGTTTGTCTGGAAAGTAATAGGACTAAGTCGATTTAATAAAATTTATTAAGCCAATTGTTACAATTCATTAAAAACTTTCAAATTAGGCTCCTTCGCGATTTCCAAGAATTGGAGGCGTCACGAAATTCGTTCTCGGAATAGCCTTGAGAGCCACGATGCTTGCTGCTTGGATCCCCTCGGCCTTTCAGGCGAGGAAACAAAAAAAAGTCCGGGGGCCACCTCTGAGCTGTAGACCGGCTGCGAAAGCGTTGGGATGCCGGCCTTGCTCAGGTTCTGTTCACAAGTAGTCACTTTTTCAAGTTAACTTTTGGGACCATCTTCGCTCACACCTTGCGCATGTTCAAATGCTCCGTCACAATGTCATGAACCACAGATTTTGGTAATTGTAACATCTGGGCAATTAAACGAATACTAAGTCGACGGTCTGAGTTCAAAACTTTGCGCACACGAGTCACATTGTCCGTGTAGTCGAAGTCTTCATCGGCGAAATTTTCCCGGCCCTCCAAAAAGACCTGGGGGCCCCCGAAATCACACCACTTCTTGCTAACGCAACATCTGGGTAAGCCTGGTTAATCATATCAAAAGTCTCTGTAGCAGATTTACCGAGTTTCACACAGCATTTTATCACAGAATTCTAACTGACCAGCCGCTCGTTCGTTAGCTAGGAACGCCCTCTATCGAATCCAGTCGGTGCGCGCACGCTCCGAAGTACAGTCGCGTAGAAAGAAAATCAGTCCTGTTACCCTGTATTAAAATTGTCCGGATGTTTGTAACTCAAAGATGGAAGCATCTCCGATCATATAAAGTATATATTTTCTTGACCAGCGTGGCGAGCTGAGTTGATATAGCCATGTCCGTCAGTCAGTCCGTCCGTCCATCAGTTTCTATTCAATCTTATCTGACAGATTTAAAGCTGTCTTAACTAAACTTTGCACAAAGTATTTTATACTATAGTATATAGCTGCCATAGGAACGATTATTTGAAAAAACTAGTTTCAATAAGAACAAACTTGTTTGTTTTCCATGTAAACCTCTCCAAACCTCATATATTTAAAAAATTTTTAATGCTTCCACCAAGATTAATGAAAATCGTACAACTACAATATAGTATAGCTGCAATACAAAAGATAGGTCTGAAAAATATCTAAGTAAGATAAGCTTTTTGTTTTCAATGTTATCGCTCCCAAACTTCTTTCTTTTGTCTTTTTTTTTTTAATAGTCTATACTAAGTCTATACTTTCCAATTTTAAATATTCAGTCCTGTTCCGTACAAGCAAAAAAATTTGAATAAGCTAAAGTGTTGTATGCAACTTTCTTAAAAACCAATCAAATTATGGGAATAAAATGAAAGGCCGCACCAAAATAACATTTTAACGTACTGCAGAGCAGCGAATTGTTCAAAAATCCTTAAATTTACACTGTTCAGATTCGAAAATGCATTTAAAATTACAATTAAATGTAAGTGTCGATACGGTCGGAGAGTTGTACGTAAAGCTGAACATCTAGGAAGATTAAAATTTAAAAAAAACCCACTACTTCATACCCAAAGTAAAGATCCTCGTCAAGTTTTTCCTCGAAATTATATGACTCGAAAGAAGGAATGGCATACCGTAGAGCTTTCAGTTAAGAAACGCTTCAACTTGTATGGATATAAGATTTTTCCTATTATTTCCATGATATTCGATAAGAAGAACACTTTCTGTCCCGTCACCATAGCGTGAGAAGGGTGTTGTGGTGTGGCGTACCATCTGATAATATGGGACATGTCAAGTCATATAATTTCGAGCAAAAACTTGACGAGAATCTTTACGTTGGGTATTAAGTGGTTGGTTTTTTTTTTTAGTTTTAATCTTCTTAGATATTCAGCTTTATGGATAACACTCCGTACCGTATCGATACTTGCGTTTAATTGTAATTTTAAATGATTTTTTGAAGCTGAACGGTGTAAATATTATGCTTTTTGAACAATTCGCTGTTCTGCAGTACGTGAAAATGTTTTTTGGTGCGGACTTTCATGTTATTCCCATAATTTAACGGGGTTTCAAGAAAATTGCATACAACACTTTAGCTTGCTCCAATTTTTTCCAGCAATTTGCCTGTAGGTAAGATTTCACTCCTTATAAGCTCATTATTTTGGCCTTTTTCGACATCAGTTAGTGCTTTACCGCCCGCCACAGTATTTATTTCTACTTAAAACGTTTATATGATTTCAAAATATAAGCTTCATTGCGCGGAGTTTTACTCAGAATGATGAAATCACCTTTGTCCCTATTCAAGTGCATGATAAAAATATGCCATTTTTGAAGAGTTCTTTTTAAAAATTTTTTTTTATTTTTTTTTTTTTAAAAAAATTTTTTTTTTATTTAATATTATATTGAATTTTTTAATTTTTTTTATTTTTTTTTTTTTTTTTTTTTTTTTTTTTTTTTTTGATTTTTTTTTTTTTTTTTTTTTTTTTTTTTTTTTTTTTTTTTTTTTTTTTTTTTTTTTTTTTTTTTTTTGATCCCCTTTTACCCATTTTTAATGGATACAGGGTATAAAAAGGGCGAACAAGGGTCGATTTCTTAATTCCTAAATAGCTGTCAAGTGTGATATAAATTTATATTTTATTCTGCAATTCCTCTATTTAGGAGATTAGAAATAGTTAATATATCTGACACATATCAACTATCTGGAAGATGATAAATCGGCCCTTTGTATTTACCTAGTAATTAATTTAACAATCAACTAGTTTGGATGCAAAGAGAAAAACCAAAAATGGTTTAATTTGTTTTCAAGTGTTATCGTTCTTTGAGTGTGGTCAATGACTGGCCAAGTCATCAGCAGTGATACATGCATTTAAGCCAAGCATAATTCTGACAAGTGGACATTTTAATTGTTTTTCATTTACCTAAAACAAGTGTAAGAGTTTCTACGGTACTTGCAATTGACATTTGCATTGTGTCTAGGGGCGGTTTCAATTTCAATTAAAATTAAATGCAAGGATAAAATGTTATTAAGGCTGTGAAGTCAACTTTGTTTCGATACCAGAAAAAGAACATTGCCCATCTTTGGTCTTTTGTTACAAACAAGTGCACACAGAAACTTAAAAACAAACCACAAATACAAAACGCTGCCTGAATAATAAGTGAAGTTTGTTGTTTTCCAACTGACAAGTAAAACAATAAAGCGAAAAATCGATGGTAAATATTATGCATGGCCGCAGCGATACAGTTTTATATCTACATATACACATTCGATATGCATACACGTATCATTGATGTCTGTATGTAATATGGTGTGAGTGTGAAGGTATTGTAGATGCAATAGCAAAATAAACAAAAGTATAGCGTAGCAGCGCGGTGTCCTCCACACGTGACTAAAACAGCTGCAAATGTGCCAACGGGTACTTACCTATATATATATACATCATACACTCAAAAAAAAAAAAACAAAATGAATCCATACGGGCAATGAAAACAGGATATTCTTGACCCGATCAGAAAAAAGAATAAGTTGATCCGATTTCTTTTACGGCTTCTTATCCAAAAAAAATTACATTACAATTATCCCGGGGCTACCTGTAAAAAGATCTAAGAAAAAATCCCAAAGCTCCTAATTTGAGCTCGATATGTAATACTGATTCGATCCCAGGAAAGACACCTCTTCTTCCTTGCCTTCTTCAAAAACCACACCCGTCATGGTTGATTTAAGACTTCTAAACAGCAAAGAAATCGAACAACGAATGGAATGCTATCTCATCGCACAGCAACATCGTCATCGTTTGTTGCCGCATGTCTAAAATTTTACTTTTATTTTCTCGCTCTTTAATTCTACAATTATACAATTCTTTTGATTCCTAACTAATCTAACTCAAGCTTTACCTACGCTCAGAAAAAAATACGTTTTGAGTTAATCAAAATTAAGCACATTCGTTATCAAAAGTAGAGTAGTTTCACGTTCTTTTCACTCATCTCTATCGACTATATGCGTAACAGTGCGATAAATCACAGTAAAGAATGTAGCCATAGAGCTCTGCTCTCAAACGCTATTTGAGCCGCCCTCCGTGGCGTCACAGTTGGAAGTCAGTCCAAACTGATAGCCTTGACAGAAGTAAGCTCTACAGCTCGCTGTGGTCAGACCGCGAAATCTTCCTGTTCAGAATCATGACCAGGTATGTGATAGAGAGCGTTCGGGAATTAAGCCTTTGTGGGTTGCTCTATTTATACAAAAAGGAGCAGTAGGAGGAGACATTATTTGGATTAGTTGCAATGCTACAACTGAACGAACCAGCACTAATTTACTCCTAATATTTAATCAATTTTTTTTTTTCAGTTTTGCTGCTGCATTATTTGCAACTCTTTATTCAACATTTGAGTGAAGAAAATGCTGTCGGACCGACTTCTCCACCCTTAGGATCTGTACGGGCCTGAAAAGTCAGAAATCAGGCTGGAACGTAAGTCTAATGTGACTAAATTTAATAAAAATACAAGAAAGAAAGTCGACAAAAATCGGAATCGAATGGTTTTTAACAGATTCATCAGAATCGAATGTGTTACCATTCCTAGAATTTTGAAAAAAAAAAAACAATCGGACGATAATGTGTCAGTTTACAATCAGCTCTAGGGTGATCGCTAGGGTGATCAATCGAAAATCGAAATTAAAGCAGACAAATTCGTAGATAAACAGAGAAAACAAGTAAGACCGTTGCAGTCGAGTAGCCCGACTTCAATATACCCTGTACAATTGACAACGAGAGCGTAAGTTAAAGTCGGCTCTAACCGACTTCGATAAACCCGTTAGTCATGAAAAAACATGTTTAATAGTGCTCCTGCGTTAGGGTGACCATCCGAAAAGTATGCAACATTTTTTTAGGGTGGGTGGGGTGGTGGCGGGGGGCTTAGTTCGCTTTTTTGCTCATAACTTCTGAACCGTTCATCCGATTTTTATCATTTTTTTGACAAATCGATACGAATCGTCTATCTTCAAAACTGTGGGAGATATAACGTTTTTTCCAAATTCCGTGGGCGGGAGGAGGCGTGGCCAAAATTTGAAACAAACTTGATCTGCGTACAGATAAAAGAAGCATTTGTCCCATACATGTCAAACCTCTATCTCTTACCATCTCTGAGATCGACGCGTTCATCAAGACGGACGGACGGACAGACGGACGGACATGGCTAAATCAACTCGGCTGTTGATGCTGATCAAAATATATATCGACTTTTAGGGTCGCCTTTTCGGGTAGGTCAAATTCCTGTACCCACTGTTTTTTAATGGGTCAAGTCATTGCCAAGAGTGTGTCTTTACGTCGATAAATCCGATTTAAGTAATGGAAAATGACAAGTCATTAGTCACTTTTTGGATTCTTTATAAATAAATGTTATTTAATATATAAGAAACTATGTCACTGTCACGTCACTAGTCACAGCCACAGTCAAGTCACTGTTCTGTCATTGTTATTTCACTGTCAAGTCACTTTCAATGCACTGTAAAATCACTGTTAAGTCACTGTCAAGTCACTGTTAGGTCACTCTCATGTCACTGTTCCTACAGCGTCAAGTCACTGTCACTATCAAGACACTGTCAAGTCACTGTTAAGACACTGTAAAGTCACTGTTAAGTCACTGTCAAGTCACTGTCAAGTCACTGTCAAGTCACTGTTATTTCACTGTCAAGTCACTGTCAAGTCACTGTTATTTCACTGTCAAGTAACTGTCAAGGCACTGTTAGATCACTGTTAAGTCACTGTCAAACAAACAACATTATAATTTATCGTACAAAATTCACAACTTGACCTCAATGCACCACCACTCAACACCCACTCCTCCCCCCATTTCCCACAAACTTCCCCCTCACACAATCCCACTCCACACACAACCCACCTGCTACTACGGTAATGGTAAAAGTGGCTGATTTTGCAAAGACAAGCCACTCTAAAAATCGAATACGCTTGACTTCATACATAATGAAATAAATAAGACATAATTGAATACAATTTTAAAAATTCCGATGTATACAGGGTTGCCCATATTCGACGGACCCATCTGGCAACGCCATAACTTTTGACAGAGATGTCAGATCGCTTAATGACATACCGCGTTTGAAGCGTCAGTCCAAGCAGATTTTTACCATGGAACAATACACGCCACGCGAGCGCTCTGAAATAGTTGAAATTTACATTCAACAGAACAAGTCAATTGTGAAAACTCAACGTGCTTTTAAAAATTTAAAATTTAACCCATTTCACATTGAATGGGACCGTAAATAAGCAAAATTGCCGTATTTACGCCACTGAAAATCCTCAGGAGATTCAAGAAGTGCCTCTTCATGACGAAAAAGTCACAGTTTGGTGCGGCGTTAGTGCGAAAACGGTCATTGGGCCGTTTTTCTTCCAAAATGAAAATGGCCATGCTGTTACCATCAACCAGGAGCGTTATCGCGACATGATGACCAATTTTGTGATGCCAATTATTCGTCGAAAGCGTATGAGGCAGTTCTGGTTTCAACAAGACGGCGCTCCACCGCACACAAGTCGCATAACAATCGATTTTCTGAAGAAATTGTTTCCGGGCCGTTTGATGTCGAAAAGTGGTGATTTGGACTGGCCACCGCGTTCGCCCGATTTGACGCCGCCTGACTTCTTCTTGTGGGGATATTTGAAGTCAAAGGTTTACGTTAACAAGCCAAGGACCGTAGAAGAGCTCAAGGACAACATTCGTGAAGAAATAGCCGCTATTCCGGCCGAAATGTTGGCGAAATCGATGGAAAATGCTGCAAAAAGGGCACAATACGCCATCAACGCCAGAGGCGGCCATTTGAGAGATATCATATTCAAAAAATTGATGTAAACAAATCTACTTGGAACAAATTAAATGATTAAGATTGCCAACCGCCAAATTTTTATTTTTTTCTTTGATTTTTAAAAAAAAAACATGGGTCCGTCGAATATGGGCAACCCTGTTACAGCTACTAGCACCTGCGCCTCCACCGAATTAGGAGCAAGATTTACAATTGCTGAGAAGATAAATGTGTCAAAAATATTAAATACATTTACCGACATCGAACCCTCAGAAGCTAATAAATGGTACAAATCGTTCTATAACATGCATATGATTCGAAACGGGTCATGAGATTCGAAATTAGATCTACTTATATTTAAGAAAATTGGCCGGAACTGTCTTGTAGGTCTAGGTGGGATCGAAAAATTAATTTGGCTCAGTAGAAAACAAGAGTCAAAATGGCCATTTATTAGTTTATGAAGGAACATAACTCCATGACAGATTCTACGATCTTGCAAGGACGGTAGACTTAATAGACGGAGTCTGTCCACATACGATGGCAGGCGACGGTGTTGTTCCCAGTTAAGTCCACGTAAGGCGAACAGGAGAAATTGCTTTTGAACCGACTCAATAAGGCCCTGGTATGGTGAATACTGTGGCGACCATACGCATGAGCAGTACTCAAGTATAGGTCGGACAAGTGAGATGTTAAGAAGCTTTGTGGTGTATGGGTCATCAAATTCCTTAGACCAACGTTTAACAAAAGCAAATATGTGTGTGGTACTAAACAACGAATTAAACAAACTCATATTTATTTAATGAAAAAATTTTACTTACTCTGGCTGGATTCGAACTCGATTCTTATTTGGATTGAAAATCGATCTGACTGACGTCTTAGAAGACTGCTCCAAGCGGTGCGTCTAAGACGAGGCAACTAGAAGCTTATTTTTAGTGAATGAGTATTCAATGGGTTCATAATAGCCTGCTTGTAATTCTAAAATTCTAAATCCACACTCGGATTATATAAATAGCGCATTTGAAATTCGCGAAGAAAAAATCAAAAGTGTTAGCAGTTTGAAATCAAAGGGACGCATAGTTAATTTGAAATGACTTTTGTCTTGTTTATACGTTGAAATTGGTAAAAATCAACAATCAAAATTATAATATCAGCGACTTTTAGCCAAAAACGAAAAATGTTACATTTACAATTTTTCTTTTTCTAGTTTGGTGTATTAATCGGTAGTCGGAAATGTTTTTTAGCGTTGTAGTTTTTCCACTTCTTCATATTCCATGTAACCCCAGACCTGCGATGCATAGCACATTTAGCTCTAGCTGTTGCTTAAAGCATTTTGTACCTAATACTCAAAACGTGTTTGAATATTGTGCACAAATCATTCTCCGACCATTTCGGGTGGAATATTGTTCAAAATTAATAGCTTAAATTAATATTGAATGTGGGACTAAGTCGAGTTCAAATAACAAGAGAATATATATCCCGAATGTTTTAGAAAAAGGCAAATTTCGAGCTTCATTTAAGCTAAAGAAGGGTTGATCTGAAACACAATTGGAATGTCGTCTCTCTCTACCGGTTGAGCTATTCCACGAGCTGGTGGCAAAGCTTCTAGTACACTACTTGCATAAAATTGAATTTACCATCTGCCTAAAACATGAGACCACTTTTAATTCTCAAGTTCGAATTCCCCAGATTATTCATTTATAAGGGCCAAATAAAATTTGGTCATTAAATGTGTTTATATTTAAACCAAAGAGTAAATTAGTTGATTTTAATACCAAAATGGCATAATAAAATTAAATATGCTTGAATAAGTTTTTACTATGCCATTTTTCCTTGAGTGTATGAGGATGTTTACACAATCTAAATTAAGTTGCCATTAATTAAGGTGACTGAAATTTTTGGAAAAATAAATGATAATCTGTATGGAACCAGTTCGAGTTTGTCATTACTCAATTCGTAAATCTGATGACAGTACTCTTCGCTCATAAGTTTGAGACTTGAATAGCTCGAACTATAAGATATGTAAGCATTGCGCATAAAGATTTCATAATAGTTTTTTCAGTTTTAAGTCTGTTTAGTGCAATATTCCCTAAAATCTCAATCGATACTGTGGGCAGTGTCACGTATGTGTGATCGATAGATTAATAACTATAACCTTATAGAACACATTTGCTAATGAAATTACTGTCAGCATTTTGCAACCCTCTCTATCGCACTGCGTGGTTGGTCAGAACCGCGGTGTGACTTGGCCCCTATCAACTAACAAGGATTACTTCCACTCTGCCGACGACCCCAAAGTCAAACAACTACACAAGTTTGCTCATAATCTGCTACGAAATTTAAAATGTTATAAAGTAGTTCGAAATATGACGTTCCAGGAGAAAGCCGAAAGATCTACGCGTACTAGGGTCTGCAGGACAACTGAGATATGTTGCAACATGAAAGTTAGTCTGTAAAATTCTATGACGGCATATTCTTATTTCACTCGGAGAGAATAAAACATATGAACATAATAATTTTAGAAAATTTTTTTGCATCATCAACTCAGAAATAGTGTTTTATTGAGTTATGACAGCCTTGAAGTAAGTGAGCGACTGCTTTGCAGGATTTTCATCTCTCTCTAAGGGAACTTACTTGTGAGATTTTTCTTCATTTTCAATTCAAGAATTCTAGACATATAAATTCAAGAACTTTTGCACAAAACTAGTTTATAGTTTCTCTAAGTGTACGCATAGTTGGATTAAGCCATCAAAATGCTGAAAGGTTACGTTTACAAAAATTGCTGTAATAACAGTAAAATTTGCAAAATGTTATTTTAGCCAAGCGAGCGGAGGAGTGCAAACAGTTCGATGTTTGCATTTGAGAATCAACTAATCGCCGCATAATCAACGGCATGCAGCATTAGCTTATAACAAAATGCAATAAATCGCTAAATTTAATTAACCATCAAGGAGGGGGAAAAGTTACCCAAATAAATGAGCCAGCTTCCATACGACAAACGGAGCACAAAATTGATTTAACCATGACACACACACTCACACTTACAGTTGTAGCCAAGCCAGCGAGACATCAGCAGTCAGCTGGCTGTCAGCTGCCTGCTGCCAGGTTGGCTCAAAATTGATTTCCAATAAGCACCGCGCACGTTAGATTGTGTTAATTTTACGCTAAATCTGCTTTAGGTCCATGGCAGCAGCAGAAGCCTCTTTGATCAACTTTGACATTGATGGGTTAATGATGATGAGCCGCCGCCATACAACAAAAAATAAAACAACATCGACATCGACAGCACAACACCAACAAATTGTCGACACCGAGACAAGGCGACAGGCGACGCGACGTGAGCTCAGCTCAGCTCAGCGCAAACAGCCGAGGGTCTATTTTATGGCAAAAGTTTTTGGCAACGGGCTTTGTCATTTGTCACGAGCACCAAAAATGGCAAAAATTAAGTCAAGTACATCAAAGTTTTTCATACAACTTTTGTTTTGGCTATTAACTGCGAGATAGATGAGAGCAGCAGCTTCTTACTGCCGTTCTTTCTTGGCCATAGTCATCATGATAAGGATTACACAGTTGGCAAGGGTTTAAGTGCTTAGTTGGTAAAAGATTTACTCGTTATAATTGAGATAAATGTTTGTGGGACTTAATTGATTGTAGGCCAGTTAAGTGTAATAAGTGATTTATGACATTGGAAATGGTTTTATAGTACTTATTTTCCTAAATGATCTATTATTTCTTAAGTGTGGGAATTAATCAACAAAAAGAGCACGAAAATCTAATGTTACAGAGGGAGAGATAGGGTCCCAAATAACGAAAATACACAGAGGGAAAAAACTGTTTAGAACACAAGTTGCCTTCAAAGTAAAATAAGAACAAGATGATGTCAATATGTATCACCACAATTGTTCCAAATGTTCTTGAAATGAGTAAAGTTGTACTTAATTGGATAATATTTGCTTTATACCAGAGTTTGTGCTTCACTGTGTGTTAGAGAGAGACACAGTCACATGTTCCCTGCTTTATCTGGCTCGGCGATCCTCGTACCGACTTACAGTCAATGAATGTAGTGATACCGTTGCTTTAACGGTATGTTTGAATTTAAATGATCGTGATGAAATGAATGCGCAAAGTTTATTAGGTTTAATAGATCATTAGGATATTAGGATATACATGATCAGTAGGCTGGACCCCAAAACCGCAAAATGGATAAAAACTGGTATCAGCATTCCCAAAGCTTATATTTGGTTTATGACTATTAATAATTGTGAAAATCAAAAAATTCTATTTTAATTTTAAGTAGGAGCGACAGAGTTTTAAAGTTTTGGAAAAGAATTACTCATACGACACGTTTATTGAATACAAATTTTCAGAATTTGTTCATTTCAATTGCTGTCATCTATTGAAAAAACATTTAGTTGTAGTCTTTTATTATTTTCCATTCGAATAGTTTTTAAATAAAATTAACGCCGACCATTTATAAATGAAACAAGTGAGAAAGTCGGTCAAGCCCGACTATAATATGCTCTGTACCTATAGAAGGAGCTGTATGCAGTGCTGCTGCTGCGCACATCTCTAAGTTTCACTTTTTGCTCATAACTTGAAAACCGCTCATCCGATTCTTATCATTTTTTCAGCAAATTGATACATATTGCTAATGACTAACTATCCGTAGAAGATACGAATCATCTAGCTACAAAACTGTGGGAGATATGACGTATTTTCAAAATTGCGGGGGCGGGAGGGGGCGTGGCAAAATTGAAAATAAACTTGATCTGCCTGCAAGTATAAGAACCCATACATGTCAAAGATCTGTTTGTTCATACGGACGGACAGACGGACATGGCTATATCAACTCGGCTGTTGATGCTGATCAAGAATATATACTTTATAGGGTCGGAAATGATTCCTTCTCCCTGTTACATAATTGTGCACAAACGTAATATACTCTATGTACCTTCGGTAGAGAGTATAAAAATATATGATAATAGCAAACACTGCGTATGAGTTATATACAAAAACTTTAGAAGCTATTCGCGCCCATTAAAATTCGACTTTTTTACGCTAATTAGACATTTTAAAGTATCACGTAGCGGGGTGAGAGCATGACCTTAAAAATTTTTACACTCATGGGGACCTACCTAATGCTCAGGTTGCTCATTCTCTTCGTTACTTGATTTTATGTTGTATAAGTTTTATTTTTAAAAACTTTTAACATTCCTCTTATCATGCAATGGACCTCATTACGAGTTTCCTTAGGTAAGAAACTCAATATTCTAAAAAGAGCATACAAAATAAAGCTATATAATGAAAGGTTAATGGTTCGTAGCGTTTTATTGAGGCTTCCTTACATACGCTTTTGATTTTTCCTATAACAAGTGAATCAAACAAATTTTCAGAGCAATATTGACTTTTTTTACATTATATATGATAAGAACAGTTCATTCATTAACTGTTGAACCGTTATCTGAGCTCAACCAATCGGAGCATTCTTTAAGCAGCAATAATAAGTTTACCTCTTGTTTAAAAAATTTAAGTCTATGTATGACAACCTTTTTACATAATTTCTTATACACTCCTAATTCAACTTTTTCAAAACTAAGCACCACTATGCGGAATCGATAGTGCTACCCGAACTGAGTAAATCCCTATCAGCGTTTGGCTAGATTGGTAGCACTTATTTTTTTATTTTTTTTAAATTTGTTTTATTTTATTATGAATTAATTTAAAAATTTTTTTTAATTAAATATTTACGCTAATTTGATCTCAACTTGTTAAAAAATGTATTAGCATGTTAAAATATTTTATACAGTCTTAAATTGGCAACCTTTTTTGCTAATAAATTACAGAACTTTCGAAAAATGATCAAAAAATCGTTTTTTCTTAAATCATGGATAACAACAAGTAAAACGAGTAATGTTTTGCTCTAAAAGCTTAAAAAAACGTAATTGGCTGCTATTTTGGTGAAAAACTTGAGAATCTAATAAACAATGACAACAAAAAAGTCAATTTTTTTGGAAATTCACACTTTTGGGACCGTTTTGGAGGATGTAGAAGTGTTCAGATTGTAAAACCTTGTTCAGCAGAGTTGTTTGGTATCTCAAAAGCTTCTTTTTTGCCAAAGAAAGTATGCGAAAAATTCTGATTTTTTAAAAGTTATACTCGAAAAGTAAAAGAATACGATTTTGAAAAAAAAAAGTTTTTTATGAAATACTACCGGAAAACATGAATTTTTTAAAAATCTTTGTATAAAGAATTTAAATTCTGCGGACTGTTAGCTACAACTTTGCCGAAGACAGTTTGCAGCTATCACTAAAACTGAATGAGCTGTTTGCCCAAAACTAATGACACCTTTTTTTTTCACCCAATTTCAAAAACTTTGAGGGTCCATAAAAAAAAAGTGCTTCTCATCTAGCCAAAGCTGATAGGTTACACAATTCATAGACTATCTTTTTTTTTTTTTTATCAATTTAAAACTATTGAGTATCGAATGCTCTCGGTACAATATAAAGTATTACTTTCCCCCAAAATTGTCATAACAATGACACAATGTTGCCTCATTTTTTTGTATTACGTTTTTAGTATCAATTTGACACTAGGTCTTATTAAATTGATATTTTAATTATCGAACTTATATTATCATTTTGATACTAGATTCTATCAATTTAATATTATTTCTTATGGAGTTCTTTACAAGGTAAAACATAACATGTAAAAAAAAAATTGATTTTTTTTTTTATCTTATCTTATTTAAAATGTTTTTTATTTCCACTAATAAATTAAATTCGTCGTGTGGACCTTCACTATGGAGAAACATTGGTCTCTCACTGCATACCTCGTGTCCACGCGAATGTTGTATACTTAGAAGTCAGTCTACTGATGTGCCTTTTGCTGTAAAACATGTAGAGCGTTACTTTTTCAGAGACTCTGCAGAAAAAAGGCGAAAAAGCCTCTACTGCAGCTGTCTTCGTTTGATATCTTCCGCATTGTGCGCTAACATGCAAAGCGCTGAATCAGGCACTGCAGCATTGTAGCTTGTTATGTGTCCTGTATCAATAGTCACATTTGTTATTTACATATGATTGCACAAAACCATCACAACAACATTAATACTTAGCTGCTTAAACTTTCCTTGTAAATGTGCTCCATTAGAAATACATAGTCCTACATAGATTGTCCTCCATAGCATTTACTTTTATAGTCTAATCACACTGAGTACATCTAATATCCATCATCACGAGTCAAAAATATTTCCCATGGCGAAATTTGCCACCTTTGTAGCATGTTCCTATTAGACATCGACCCACTTAACGTTTTTGCAAGACAAAAGCTTAAGAATGTTGACAGAGCAAATGGTTATTAAACATTTAAACCAGAGCTTGGCACGATTCTATTTTCTGAGCCCTCTGTAGCAGCGATGTGGATACACCGACAATATACGAGCGTAAACTACACTCTTTTGCAACAACAAACAAGTGCTAAGTGAGAGCGCTTCCCTCTTTTGAAACAATAAACAAGTGGTAAAGCGTGGCTAAAACACACTGGCAATGGCAAAATGAGCATGTGTGTTTTGCCGGCCACTAATTTAAACTCAGGATGTTGGATGCTAGATGTGCTCAGTGACATGGAGATTGAGTATTAGAGAGGAATTTCGATCAGTCGACACCGCTTCGGTGAGAAATGAGACAGCTGTTCGCTCTCAGCTACGCTCTGGATACTTTTGGGTCAGCTGTTCGCTGTCATTTACGTTGTTTGGATACATTTGGCTATATGGTCGTCTCGCTTTTACCACAGTGATTTCCTACTGGCACTATAAATATCTTTTTGGGCACTATCGTTAGCACCAGCAAAATTCAGAGGCAGCGCAAATTTTCTCTCTAATACTAATTGCTCCATGCCAGTGTGATTAGCCCATCAACTACATATTGAATTGTTTGCACATAAATTAAAACAAACGTCAAGCAACGCCAGCTGCCACATTCGGCATGCTTCCTACATGTACAATTCATAGGCGATAGTCTGCTCCGCTAGTTCTGCATTTATCTTCAATTTTAAACAATTTATTCGTCTGGTAAGATTACAGTGGTCAGGTTCTTCCACTATTTAAGCAGCTCAGCGGCATTCTATTTTCCAAATGCTTATCACTTCTCAAATATAGCTCTCCTGTCGCTCAATTATTTCACAATCTGTGAACGGCTTTATGTACAGAATCAATTTTGTCGGTAAATTTAACCAATTCTGTATTTCAAATGCTTCAACCTTTCGTCGTGGGTTGAACTTACCGTCAGGTACAGTAAAAGTGGCATAACACATAACGTAAATATTACGGTAGCACAGTAGATTTAAACCAGAAACGACGGTTGAAAATGCTCCAACCAACCAAAAAAATTATTTTAGCATTGTTTTCAATAAACTCATAAGTGTAACACAGCAAAAGTACAAATACCACAAACTACAGTAGAAATACCACGTACTAATTCTGAAAAACTTCGAATTTTTAATGTGACTCGAACGATTTGAATGCCATGTCAACTGGCTCGACTGCCGCTCGCGAGTGCTAAATGTTACTTGTATTAAATTCGCCCGCCAATAAATTCTTGCTCATCGCATAAATGGGACCACATGTAATTCTCAAGTTCGAATTCCCTCATATATAATAAAATACTGCAACTAAATCTTGCGCATCAAGTGGACTATTTAAATGGTAACTTTTACGGATAAACCAAAAAAAAAACAACAAAATATATTTACTACTGTTACTAGCGAGTACTATGTATTTCAATGGTACAATGTTACTGCAAGCCGTAGTTTCAAAAAGAAGAACAAAACACATACACAGAAATTATTCTATTATACACTTGAAAAGTGTATTATAATTTTGCCGAAGTTTCAACCTGAGGAACACCCGACCACATAAAGGACGGCAGCGATTAGTTTTCCTCCGTCTGCCGTTCCGTCTTCCTCTGTTCACGCACTAGCCCTCTTTTGAGCTATCGACGAAACTTGCACAGAGTTTCTACGCACGCTGCTAATTGTCGAACCCCGATCGGTACTACCTTGTAGCTGCCATAAAATGTTCGTTCGGAAAATGGTTTTTAGTAAAAACTGTTTTGTCTCAAATATTACAGCTCTCAAACAATATACAAAAAATGTAATGTTTTAAGCTGTGGTATTAACAATATTTCGCAGTAAAATTTACTGTAAGAATTGGTAGATTAAACAACGAAAAATTTTCAGTATGAAAAGGTGGCTTTATGAAATATTTACGAACTTAAGTTATACAAATTTTATGTGCAATATATATTAACTCACATATTTCACACACATAAATATTTATTTTTATTATTTATATAAATTCTCCGGTTGTGGAAAGTGGCCGCGAATCCTTTGTCACAAAGAATAGCTGCACTCAAAAAAAAAAAAACGACCGGCAGAGTTCTAGATCGGTCGGGATAGAATTTACATCGTTTTGTACTTCAATTTTCAAGTATGTTTTGCTCTTAGAAATACTTAATTAAAGTACGACACATTCTAGAATAGAAAAAACGACTGTTAAAATTATTCAAGTGAGAAGAAACGTTCTTGAATCAAGAACATTTCGTTCCTACAGTTAGCCTAAAAATTTATGAAAAAGATAATACTTAGTTTAAGTACAAAAATTTTAGGATTAAGTACAGAAAGGACTTCCAACACCAGCTCCAAGAATTGTGCTACGAAAAATGTGAACTATTTCACTGTGAAACAAAATTCAACTTTTTTTATTGCCTGGGATTGAGACCAATAAATTGTGAAATTAGAGGCATCAGGTAGCAACTCCTCATACCCAGATTTTTTTGAGCACGTCAAGTTCGCGTTTAATGGGCACATTTATACTAGCAACATACACATACAACATCTGTTGCTGGTCAAATAAAGATGAGAGCTAAAATTTTGGAAAATTCACCAAAGATGAAGGGAGTCACCACAATTGTTTTACCAAATTTCCGCCTCCAATGGATAAGCGCTTAGTACCCCGCTCATAGAGGTCCAACTTGGAATATCGGATTAATGGAAAACCACTCGATGGAATTTTGTAAGATTTTAAACTGTGGGAGATATAACGTTTTTTCCAAATTGCGGAAGGGGGCGTGGCCAAAATTTGAAACAAACTTGATCTGCGTGCAGATAAAAGAAGCATTTGTCCCATATTTGTCAAACCTCTATCTCTTACCATCTCTGAGATCGACGCGTTCATACAGACAGACGGACAGACGGACGGACGGACAGACGGACAGACGGACATGGCTAAATCGACTCGGCTATTGATGTTGATCAAGAATATATATACTTTATAGGGTCGGAGATGTTTCCTTCTCCCTGTTACATACATTTGCACAACTCCATGATCCCCTTTTACCCATTTTTAATGGGTACAGGGTATAAAAATAGACCGAACTGAGTATTTAGATTCACCATCGAAGCCTTAGCTCGCGGGCTATGGGTATCTTTGCACAAGCAATTGCCTCAGAACAACATTGACCACTTGGGTAACAAGGGCGTCTCGAAAATTGTGCAAAAAATTCTATGAATAAAATTTGTCATTTGCACTAGGAAAAAGTAAAATTTTGTTTCAAAATGTCTTTGGTGGAAAAACCGCGATACGTTAAGATGCCATGAATTGAAGTATTTTAATGACATGATCTGTTTTTCTGCTGGTAATGAAGCACTCTACTAATAAGCAAGGCTGCAAACCGGTCCTGAACCGAACCCCTTAGAACCGGTTCGATTCGGGTTTTTTGGGTCCATCGAACCGGATCATGAACCGAACCCCCTAATATTTTTGTCTCCTCAAACCTGAACCCGAACCGGACCACTTTTTCGATAAATTAGGTTCGGTTCACCAAATTATGCAGTTTTTCCAACGCATACAGAAAAATATAGAAAATAAGGAATCCGACTTGAAAAATTTAAGACGTTCTCTAATCCTTCGACTTTTCTCTAGGTAAGATTTATACTATCACCGTCATTAAACAGGCGAATATGGAGCGGGCGAAATCGAGCAGCAAGTTCGAGCAGGAGAACTTTTATATGACAATAGTAGAGCAGAAAAGGCCCATCCAGCACTTGGAAGATCATTTTAACAAGAATCCCCTTGACGAGTTTTATTCGAGCTCTTTTTGATGATTTAAAAGAGACTAGTTTCATGTGCGATTAAAGAAAGACTCGGAAATGACTCATGCATTTGTTCAGTTTGTGACTCATTAAAAAACGATTCGAAAAAATGACTCGAATGACTCGAAAATGAATCGAAACTGATCTAAAAAAAAAACGGGGTTTAAATCACTCCTCATAAAGAGACGGGGCTAGGGTACAATTTTCTCCCGACAAAAGTATCATTTATGATCAGAAAACGGGCGCAATTATGACCGTTTTAAGACTCGAATGTGATTAGAAAATTCATAAAATGCAACTATGATGTATGTAATGCTGATTAAGGTTTCTCCAAATAACCTCAATAGAATACCTGGAGAATTCTATAATTACAGTGTGGTGTGCTGCACACACTCTAAATTTAGTTAACGATTTTTTGAATGAAGTTAAGTTTGACATTAGTAGGGCTTCCACCATTTAATATTACAGACATGCTAAAGCTCCAAAAATAAATTCCTAATAAGAGTTTTCAAAATGCAACTTTAAATGATTCAACGTTGGACTGCGAAGAAGAGAATATATATGAAAAACGAAATCTGTAAATGATGTTATAGATGCCTACGAAGTTTGTCCAATAGAACGACATCGTCAATGTTTCGTCATCGACAAACGTTTTCAAATTTTGAAAATGTGAAAGTAGCCAGGAACTTAAAAATATTGTCCTGACTTTACTTGCTGTTACAGCAACTCAGGTATCAGTTGAACGGACCTTTTTAACACTTAAATTTGATCTTAATGATCTGAGAGCTAGTATAGATGAACAGCTCCTAGAAGATATTATATAATGCTTTTTAGCTTAAACTAAGCAGTTCTCAAATGTTGTAAATGTCAGCGACTGAATTTGACAACTAAAATTACATTATTAAAGTATAGAATATTACTTAAAGAAATAAGTATTTTTAAATCGAAACTGTTATTTTATATTCAAGCGAACCGAGGTTCGAACCAAAACCTTGGGTTCAGGGTTTCGAGAACCGGTCCGCGAACCGAACCTTAGACTTACCCACGGGTTCGAACCCCCGGACCGAACTTTCTGCAAAATTTTAGAGGTTTGCAGCCTTGCTAATAAGATTAATTTCATAATTTTATTGAAGCTTGTTTTACCTAAATGGTCAATGTTGTTCTAAGGCAATTGCCAGTATAAAAATGCCGATAAATCGCGAACCAAGGCTTCGTTAGTAAAACTGAAAACGCAGTTCGGTCTATTTTTATGTCTAGTTTATTGCCTATATTGACTCGATAATGGGTGCTTTGAAATGTGGCACCCACTATCGCGGTTTTTCGATGCAAGCTACCATCTCTTAAGGACACATTTAATTGGTCAGTATCTCAATATTTTTAAAATCTTGAAAAATTCTATCGTGTGGTTTTCAATTTATTCCATTTTCTAAGTTAGACCTCTATGGGCGGGGTACTAACCGCTTGTCCATTGGAGGCGGGAATTTGGAATAACAATGGTGGTAACTCCCTCTAACACTTGGAGAATTTCCAAAATTTTAGCTCTCATATTTTTTTAACCAGCAACAAATGTTGTAGTTGTGTGTTGCTAGTATAAATGTGCCCATTAAACGCGAACTTGACGTGCTAAAGAAAAACTGGGTATGAGGTGTTGCTACCTGATGCCTCTAGTTTCACAATTTATTGATCCCCGTCCCAGGCTATTTTGAGTGTTCCACAGTGTTTTAAGTTAAATCTGTTCTTGAAATTCTCTTCTGGTTCTAACACTTTGGTTATGGAGTGAGGGTGGATTTCTGACCTACAGTATAAATATCTTGGTCTTGGGTTAATTCATTTCCTTTGGATTATGATATTTTACAGAGGCCTAGTTTCAAAGATAAATTGGGAAAGCTAAGAATTTTATAGGCTTAAACCAAGCACATTTTGTACTTATTTTTTTAAGTATTATTTTGATGGTAAAATAAAAATAAAAATGGTTTGCGGTTGACTTTAGGTTTATTAGATTTTTAGACTTCGCTGATACTTTTTGCACTTATTTTGAGAGTAAATCGGACTGTACTTAAAACTATAACCAATTAATAGTACATAGTAAACCAAACCTAACTTTTATTCCAAATGTAAAATGATGCTCAAAATTCAGTGTAATCTGGCCAGTCAGTCTCCCTTAACTTCATTCACAAAAATGTACAACCCTGAAAATTGGTACAACCAAAATAAGGAAATGATGAAAATTTGTTAGCAAAAATCTTATTCAGTTATGCTGCTACATTTTCCTTTCTCCTTAGTTATCCCCACCAACTGGAAAAACTTTACCAAAAAGTAATCTAGCCTCTGGCGTTGGTCTAACAAAAACTTGCCGTGGAGATATCCATGGAAAACCGAGCAAATAACAAAAGCTTTTGCAAACCAAAAATACAATTTCCGTTCGAAAACTCATTTCGCATTTTGGTTGTTTTAAATCAACAGCAGCAACAGAGGCCGCTCGGGCCAACTGCCAAACAATTGCGTAAAAACAATAAACAAAGGCCTACAACAACAACAACTACAACAAGGAGCAACAGTAGCAGCAGCGGCAACAACTTGCTTCATGTGCTTGCCCACAATTAATTCACAATAAAACAATCAATTGATTACCATTACATCCGGCCGCGTAACGGAAATTGTTCACCATATCCTATTGTTAAGCGGAATGACCCCCAGGGGGAGGTAGGAGATGGGTGCCAATGGACAGTGTCAAGCCAAGGGAAAACTTTCCAACTGCCTTGGGCCAAGCAGACACGCAAATTTTAAAACCCAAATTGACAAGCCGGTGGTTTCACTGTTTTGACAGGCGTCCCAACCGCACGCGCTGCAACTGATTAGCGTTGAAAAGCACTCGCGTGCCCGAGTCTGTTTGTAACGCCTCGAGGTTAAGTATATAGGAATAGTGGGTGGGACACAAGTCATGAAAATTTTATGATTGAACATGACAAACGAATGGCCACAGATTAATTAGGCACGCGATAATTGTGGTCTCCAATGTGACAGTGCGACTTCTGTCTGTGGCCGACTACACGACTTACCTCCACGGCCGTCAAATTGTTATGCAAAACATAAGTCCAACTTTTGGAGCGGCAGCCATAACAGCGTTGGTGCTGACAGCCCGGCGTAGGCGTTTAAAAAGTTAACACTAGTAAAAAGTTAACCAAATTTGTTGCATACTTCTCAGCGCCGGTTCACAAAACACACTGAGCTCGGGGAGCTGCAGCATGCCGTATAATGAGCTGTGAAGGCTGACACGGGCCGATGCCGTTGCTGCTGCTGCCGCTGACTGATATGGCGTTGGGGGGGAGGGAATGGGGCAAACAAAGTTGCGCCAAAATGTTAAAACGCAGCGGGTGTTCATCTCATCGGCATCGGCAGCTGGTGAAGCACATTATGAAGATGGAGGCGAGAAAGCAAGCAGCCAAGCACAATGGTTGAGAAACAATGGAAATTGCTTAAAATGCAAATGCGGCTGGGCTCCTTAAGTGTTCTCTCTTTAACTTCTTAATACATTCGATGGCAGAATTAATTGAAAAGCAGTCAGAAATATTTAATGTACCAGAATTGGTTTATTATTCATATGTTACACACAGTTTCAAAAAGGGGAAGGTGTGGAACCTTCTTGGAAAATTGTGTAATTCGAATATGGACCTTAACTGAAAAAGTTAGCCTTAATTTTTATTTCTTAATAAAAAGCCAAAATAGTAAATCTTTGTTTTTTGTTGTTTTTCAAAGTTTTCTTTCTTTTTCAAATTGAGATAAACAAAAGACTTGATCTAGTAGACCCGCATTTGATCATGATGCTTCCATGAATTTGACAAGCTTATGTCTCATGTATCGAACCGTGTTAGTTTTTAGGCGAACCGATTCGATCACATAATTTCGACATATTTTCCAAAGCTGCCAAACATCCCAAACCGAACCCCGGAGAATCGGTTCAGTTTTTGGGGACTATCCAAGCGGACCCATAACACAACTTTCTAAACTTTTAACCTTCCGAACCTTGATCCGAACTGAACCCTGCTTTAATAAAGGTTCGGTTCAAAGAATAAATTTAGTCAGTTAATTCAGAGCGTATAAGACTATCGCAATATATTAATCCATTACAATAATTTTTATAGTGCTGAATCTGACTCTAGCCATTTTTTGCAACTTTAAGCTCGAATTACTTAAAATGAAAATCAACCTTTCATTTACTAGAAAAATTTTCCAAATTTTTTTGTCTTTTTGTGACTCAATGTACTCACAACTTAAAGGCACAGAAGCAGAAAGAATTTGTGCCCCTTTTCGCGGACCCATTGTTTTTTTTTTTAAATCAAAGAAAAAATAAAAATTTGGCGGTTGGCAATCTTAATCATTTAATTTGTTCCAAGTAGATTTGTTTACATCAATTTTTGAATATGATATCTCTCAAATGGCCGCCTCTGCGTTATGGCGTATTTGCCTTTTCGCTTTTATCGATTTCGCCACTTCTTTCTTCACGAATGTTGTCCTTGGGCTCTTCTACGGTCCTTGGCTTGTTAACGTAAACCTTTGACTTCAAATATCCCCACAAGAAGAAGTCAGGCGGCGTCAAATCGGGCGAACGCGGTGGCCAGTCCAAATTACCACTTTTCGACATCAAACGGCCCGGAAACAATTTCTTCGAAAATCGATTGTTATGCGACTTGTGTGCGGTGGAGCGCCGTCTTGTTGAAACCAGAACTGCCTCATACGCTTTCGACGAATAATTGGCATCACAAAATTGGTCATCATGTCGCGATAACGCTCCTGGTTGATGGTAACAGCATGGCCATTTTCATTTTGGAAGAAAAACGGCCCAATGACCGTTTTCGCACTAACGCCGCACCAAACTGTGACTTTTTCGTCATGAAGAGGCACTTCTTGAATCTCCTGAGGATTTTCAGTGGCGTAAATACGGCAATTTTGCTTATTTACGGTCCCATTCAATGTGAAATGTGAAAATGTGAAATTTTTTAAAAGCACGTTGAGTTTTCACAATTGACTTGTTCTGTTGAATGTAAATTTCAACAATTTCAGAGCGCTCGCGTGGCGTGTATTGTTCCATGGTAAAAATCTGCTTGGACTGACGCTTCAAACGCGGTATGTCATTAAGCGATCTGACATCTCTGGCAAAAGTTATGGCGTTGCCAGATGGTCGTCAAATATGGACAACCCTGTACATAAGCATGTCTAAGGCTTTTAATGGGAAGAAAGTTACTTAAAAAGCGCGATCGCGCAAAGAACAACAATATAAGTGAATATTTATGTTACAAACTAATTGGCATACCAAATAAAGGGAAAGATGAGGAACGAGTAAGATACAACGCAGCTAACTAAAATCTTTACCTTCTTTGTCTTTCCATTTTTTTTGTTCATCAATTGTATTATGTCGAGTTTTGGTTGTGGAAAAGATCTGGGTGGGATCTAGGTGGGATCTGGGTGGTATTTGGGAGCGATTTTGGATGGTATCTGGGTAGGATTTGGGTGGGATCTAAGTGAAAACTAGGTGGGATCTGGGTGGGTTTTGGAAAAGATCCGGGAGGGATCTTAGTGGGATCTGGGTGGTATTTGGGAGGGATTTGGGTGGGAATTGGGTGGGATCTGGGTAAGCTCTGGGTAGGATTTGGGTGGGATCTAAGTGGGATCTGGGTAGGATTTGGGTGGGATCTTGGTTGGTTCTGGGAAAGGTCTGGAAGGGATCTTGATGGGATCTGGGTGGTATTTGAGAGGGATTTAAGTGGGTTCTGGTAAAGATCTGGGAGGGATCTTGGGTGGTATCTGTTTGGAATCTGGGTGGGATCTTGGTGGTATCAGAGTGGGATTTGGGCGGGATCTAGGGAGGATCTGGGTAGGATCTTTGATCTCATCTTGGTGGTATTTGGAAGGGTGTCACAATAAACAAGACTTCCTGAAAAAATGAAACTGCAGCAAGTGATCTTGTTGCTGATGTTTCTACCCCCTTGCTGATGAGAGCTTGTAATTTTGAAAGTGAGCTCTTGAACTAAGCATCATGTCAAAGCCTCGTGAGTGTTAAAGACACACACACACCCTTTACTTTTTAGTAAACGAAAAACCGAAAATAGCCCACATATTTGATGGCATAGCGTCATATCTCCGTCGACATATCTTCGCCCAGTACATTTGCAATACATTTGCCGGCAAAGATATGTAGCTTTTTTCTGGTTTCTGCCGTGATCAATGGTGTTACAAACGTCATATCTCCGCGCGGAGATATGTCGTTTCAAAACGACATTTCTATGCCATATACCGGAGATATGACGTCGGAGCTATGTCGTTACCCCATATTTGATTCTGTTTCGGAACTGATAAACGGTTATATTAATAAACGTTAAAGGGTTACGGTTATAAGAAAACATTATTTTCGGTTTCGGTAACGGTATGGGTTACAAATTTAAAAGATTTCTTAAGCGGTTAAAGGTTGTGGTTTCTGTTACAGTTTTAGTATCTGAATACAAGTAATTGAAATAATTTCCGAAGCAATTATTCAGTACAAAAAAGTTGTGGTAATAATAATTAATTTTTTTTAGTACTCAACTAATTTTTTCAAGATAATTGTGAAGCTAATTTCGAGTGCGTTTTTAGTGATTGAGAGGCAGTCTCAACTGATGGGCTTAACGGAAAACAAAGGCAAGACGAAGTACCCAGTACCCGGGAGAGTACAACTTTAAAGTTGTAGAGGATTTTGTCTACCTCGGAATGATGATAACCAACAACATCAGCCTGAAAATCCGACTAAGAATCACAAACCGAAGCTACTACGGGCTCAGAAAGGAGTTCAAGAGCAGAGACCTCTCTGTCGAAGAACGAAAATAGCGCTATACAAGTCGCTTATCACCTCAGTTCTGCAATACGACGGAGAAGCATGGACAATGACAGTAGCGGATGAGGCGGTGTTTGGCGTGTTCGAGCGAAAAATTCTTCGGAGGATTTATGGAGCTTTAAAAGTTGACGGTGATTTTCGCATTCGCAAGAACAGCGAACTGTTTGACTCTATAGGGACATCAGGTGGGGGTAGACATTTTCAAGCTTGGTGTGAACAACTGGAGCCTAGACTGTAGGGCATTGATAGCAGAGACCGAAACCGTCAACCGGTTGTGATGCAAACATTGGGCCAATATAGAAGAAGAAGAATTTCGATTGAGAATCGGGTAAACGATTATGCTGGTAAGCACCGGCCGCAAAGGCAATGGGCAGCACTGCACACAGTATATGGCTTTCTTGCCACTTTGTGTGGCTTCTAACTTAAATTCAGATTACACTGTGCGACAAATTTCAACTTTTTTTTTTAAAACTACCAAGCTACACTATGCGGAATCGATAGTGCTACCCGAACTGAGTAAATCCCTATTAGCGTTTGGCTAGATTGGAAGCACTTTTTTTATGGACCCTCAAAGTTTTTGAAATTGGGTATGCCAACCAAAAAAAAGGTGTCATTTGTTTTGGGCAAACAGCTCATTCAGTTTTAGTGATAGCTGCAAACTGTCTGCGGCAAATTTGTAGCTGACAGTCCGCAAAATAAATTCTTCATACAAAGGTTTATAAAAAATTAATGTTTTCCGGTAGTATTTCTTAAAAAACTTTTTTTCAAAAACTTTTTTTTTTATTTTTTTCGAGTATAACTTTAAAAAAATCAGAAATTTTCGCATACTTTCTTTGGCAACAGAGAAGCTTTTGAGATACCAAACAACTCTTCTGAACAAGGTTTTTCCATCTGAGCACTTCTACATCCTCTAAAATGGCCCCAAAAGTGTGTATTTCCAAAAAAAATTCACTTTTTTGTTGTCATTGTTTATTAGGTACTCAAGTTTTTCACCAAAATAGCAGCCAATTAAATTAGTTTAAGCTTTTAGAGCAGTGTCCGGCATCGTTCAATTTTCTGTGTATACACAGACACCATATGAGCGTACACTGCTCTCTTTTGCAATAACAAACATGTGCTAACTGAGAGCGCTCTCGCGTGTCTGCACGCACACATGCAAAGGCAAAATAAGCATGTGTGTTTTGCCGGACACTGTTTTAGAGCAAAACATTACTCGTTTTACTTGTTGTTATCCATTACAGAACAAAATGATTTTTGGGTGGTTTTTTGAAAATTCTGTAATTTATCAGCAAAAAGGTTGCCAATTTAAGACTGTATAAAATATTTTGACATGCTAATGCATTTTTTAACTAGTTGAGATCAAATTAGCCTAAATATTTTTTTTTTTAAGTTTTTTAAAAATAATTAATAATAAAATTAAAAAAATAATCAGGTTTGTTCCCATTTCCGAGTGGGTTTAAACAGTAAAACGATTGTATTTTCGTCATTTCGATGATCGTTTATCAAATTTGAACCGTTTGGGTCAGTCCAAGCAGATTTTACCATGGAACAATCACGCCCGGGCGCTCTGAATTAATTATCAAAAACGTCATTGTGAAAACTTTAATTTCTCTTATGTAAGTCCGTATTTACGCCACTGAAAATCCTCAGGAGATTCAAAAGTGCCTCTTCATGACGAAAATCACAGTTGGTAGCGGGTTAGTGCGAAACGGTCATTGGGCCGTTTTTCTTCCAAATGAAGGCCATGCTACCATCAACCGAGCGTATCACTGATGACCATTTGTGATGCCATTATTCGTCGGCGTATGAGGCGTTCTGGTTTCACACGGCGCTCCACCGCACACAGTCGTAACAATCGTTTTCTGAAGAAATTGTTCCGGCGTTTGATGTCGAGTGATTTGACGCCACCGCTCGCCCGTTTGACCCCCCCCTCTTCTTGTGGTTTTGAAGCAATTTACGTCGCCACGGAGCTCAGGACAACTTCGTGAGAAAGCCGCTATTCCGCCGAATGTTGCGAAATCGTGGAAAATCTGACCACGCCTCAACCGGGGCCATTGAGAGATATCGTATTCGAAGTGAACCATAGAAATCGATTTACTTTTCGAATGAAAGTTCGAATCGTTTTCGAACTATAATTCAGCAATGGTAACATAAACAATTTCGATCAGCACTGCGCATGCGCTGATGCGGAATTGCGAACAGCTCGGTTTCATTTCGATCGTTTTTGCTTTCGTCTACATGCAATTTCTGGGGTACAACTTTAAAATAATTAATTTTAAATCAAATTGAATGCCCAATATTTTTATGGTTACTTTAAAATCGTCTCAAAATATGACTTATTAATATAAAAATATTGGATAGATAAAAAATATAACCGGTGACATGAAAATTGTCAATTACTTTTCATTTCACTCACTCAAAGGCAAAACTTTTAAAACCGAATAATTTAAGACGAACCGGCTTTAAGGTCGTTGGTTCTGCATTTGCCTATATAGTTACAGCCTTTGCATACGCTTTTTGGCCCATTGTGCCATGTTGGCCATTCTTCTCATTTGCAGTTGATGGGCATTGCCACCCGTTGGCAGGTAACGGCGCATAGCAAATGCTTTCTTATATATATGCATGTGCCATTTATCAACACTTTTGCTCCCATTCAATCCGACTTAATTAACTCAGTGGAATGACGTAAGCATTAGCCCACTTCTTCTCCCTGCCAATTGATATGCACAAACACACACACACACACATACACAACTGTCAGGAGCTTTTCTTGCTTTTCTATTTGAGCGACAGGCGAGCCTCAAGTGCCGCAGGCGCCCAAAAAAATATGACCCACTTACAAGCCACCAACAAGCAGCGGGGCAGGCAGGCAGGCAGCAACTAAAACCAATTGCATGTGGCCAGGCACTTAACTCAATTTGCAATGAAGACGACGCCGTCGACGCCGCCAAGTGCAAGTCGGAGTCGGGAGAATTGCTGACATATTACCAACGACACCAGCATATTGTTATTAAAGATGTTGTTGTTGTTGGCCACGGCGGCGGCGGCAACAACATCGTCTTGACTGTGTCATCAAAATCGAACCGAAATGAAACCACAATTGAAATGTCTGACAAGCGCAGCGAAACTTTTGTTGAGGGGGACAACGACCCACATTTTATTCAATGGGAACGAAATGCCAGTTGCGCGCCTTTTGTCCATTTTAAGTGTAGGCTTGGCATAAATTTACACTGAGATTGGTACAAAAAAACCTCCACTGATTGCAGCCAGGGAGGCCATTAGCAGCCGGCAGCAGCTGCATGTCACATTATCAAATTGCCTTGGCAAGAAATCAAAATTGAATTTCCACTGAGAGCACAACCAAAGCAAACTAAGCTCCTCCAAGCCTTCAGCTGTGAGCTGTGGTGAGTTTCTGTGCCCAAGTGGCTAAACCAAGAGGCAAATGTTGAGAGCGCGAGAGCCCAAGCCACATCAAAACAAAGAAAACCCAAAAACTCGTTGAGTGTGTGGAAAAAAATGGGAGAAAAAGAAAGAAAGTCGCCTGCGATGCGTCCTGAATGACTAAGGCAAAGTTCGCGAAGATTCAACAAATGACAAAAGCCACGGACAAGCAACAGAACGTCGACAGCAGCCACATGAGGGCAGATGGGAGGAGTAGATGGGATTGAAGGGCCAGCCAAGCAAGTAGCGTAAGCGCTTTGTGCCTCAGTGGCTGGCTGCTCTGTCTGTGACGCGCTTGAATGTATTTGCGTGTGTGTGTGTGTGTGTGTGTGAGAGAGCGCAAATTACAGACTAACAAGTGGTCGTTGAATGGCAAACCAGCGAGGCAGACAGCTCCAGCCACGACAGTTGATTTGATTTGACAGCAAGACATGACATTTTGGGTTGCCAAGACGCAACTCGAGCGAAGTGAAGCTGAAGAAATGCCACGAGTCCCTGCTAGTCCCTGGATCCCAAACCCAAACGAATGCCTGGCAAGTGCAGCCCGCGCTGCGCATATAATGAAGATGGATCTTAGTGGCAGAGCAGATACTGGGTGGGTTGACGACTAGCATAACAATGGGCGAGCGGACGTAGCACTCGGAAACGGAAATGAATAGCAGGACGCCCACAACCATCAAATAGAGCAATGTTGCCTTGACCGGTTGCAGCCCGACAATAAAAAATATGCCAACATATGCACGTATACAATGTACATAGGATATGGACAATGTACATTGTACATACATACATATGTTTGTCTTTGGTCGAGAACAGTGGGGGCTATATCCGAAATCTACGCTTGAACTTCAAATCAGAGATCAAAAATAGTGGGTGGAAGTTCTGTGCAAGAATGTAGCATACTTTTCAGCTGCATTAATTTGTTACGGTGCACTTTAGGAAATAGGAATATTTGAGTTTGGTTTATTGGTAAATTACACAGATTTACAGAAAAAAAGGTTTGGGGTTAACTTTAGAATTTATTAGACTTCGATGAAGAACCTTTTTCTTATTATAATATTATAATAGTTCGAAATGTACTTAAAATATCCCGAAACAGTCTTAAAACAAGTATTTTGTGATTAAAAAAATCGTACTTGAAATAAGGATTTTGTACGTGAATCAAGTATTTTCGTACTTAGCGTACTATTAACACCGTTCGTACTTGATTCAAGTACAAAGTTCTTGGTTTTCTGGTTTTTCTTCTGAGTGTGTATTTATAAACTAATAACAAAAAAAGGTTAGTTTTGAACACTTTTGGAAAATGCCTCAGAAATGACAAAATTTCATATAGCAGTGAAAGCTAAGAAGCTAATCGAAGAAGTTATTTTGAATAAAAATTTAATTATTTTATATACCATTATAATTCTAAGAAATCATGGCTGCAAACAGCTCGGTTCATTTTAGGTCAGGTTTATAAACCATCGATGCAAATCAATGCTTGATATTTTGCGCTTGATATCAGCGATGCTTCCTTTTCCACTTAAAAATAGAGTACATTTTCGTTTCTACATCTATGAAAAATTTTTGTTTACTTAAATCAAGTACAAACGGTGCTAATAGTAAGTTAAAGCCGAAAATACTTGATTAGGTTTTAACTTAAAACTTTTAAGTTCCGAAAAAACTTAAATAAAGACTGTTTCAGAACAAATGTACATAATTTTAACAAGAATTATCTTGATGTGTCTTTTTCGAGCAGTTTTGGGGATAAAAGAGATTCATTTCATGGGCGACTTAAAGCAGACTCGAAAATGACTCAGGCAAATGCTCAAAATCGCAAACGACTCGGAGAGAAGTCGAAACTGATCAGAAAAACGGGATAGAAATGACTCTTTATGAAGAGTCGCGGCAAGGATACCATTTTCTCCCGACAAAAGTATCACTTATGATCGGAAAAAGATCGCATTAATGACTATTTTAATCAGACAGAGGACTCGAAAAAGACTCGAATGTGTTCAGAAATTTTATAAAATGCTGAGTGGTACTCTTTAAGTAAGTAAAAAATATTCTTTATTGAAGTCTAATAAATTCTAAAACACATTTGAAACAAAATCAAAGTTCATGAAAGAGGCAAAAAATGTTATTGGTTATATCCCATGATATTCTAAGGCTACATCCTAGGTCTCAAGATCAAAATTATATTAGTATGGATCAGATATCTACTCGCCCTACATAAGCTGAAGGAAGTTTTTGATTCAAGATTTTTTGTTCTCATAGTAAAGATGTTTATCGAATGTGGAATATTTCGTACCTAATTTGCTTCTAGAAGAGAACATATACAGTAAAAACAAATAAGAAGCCCAACTGTAATATAATTTGTACAATGCTAAAAAATAAAATCTTCAACAAATTTCCAAGTAAAATTTGTTCCCAAATTTTTTTTTAAAATTGCGATGATTTCACAACTTGTTTCACCGATTCGTAGCGAGACGAAGTGTTTCAGCTTTTGTGTGAAGCTTGTATGTCGCCAAAGGCATCCCTATTTTCCCTGAAAGGAGCTCGATGGTGGTACCTATTCTAGCCAGTTTGTCCGCAGACTCATTTCCTTCTATGTTGCGATGACCAGGCACCCATATGAGGCGTAATGCCGTGCGATCTCATTCAGAGATGAGCGACATTCCGTAAATCTTTTAGCATTTTTGGTATGTGAGTCAAGTGCTTTAAGGGCGGCTTGACTGTCAGAGTATATAAATACATTTCCTTCCTTGACGGTGAGTGTGCTAAGATAGGTGGCAGCTTCCTGGATGGCTACCACCTCTGCTTGGTACACACTACAGTGGTCAGGAAGGCGGAACGATAAGTTCAAATCTAAGTTGGGAGAGAAAACGCAACCTTCTACTTTTTCGTCGAGCTTAGAGCCAACAGTGTAGATGTTAATGGCGTTAGCTCTGCTGTGTGGAAGGTTGTCCCAATCGTTTCGGCTTGGGATATAGACGTTGTAAAGTTTGTCGAACGTCGTTTGTGGTATACAGTAGTCTGTAATTAATATTATACCCGTTTGTTCTTCGAGTATAGTGGCTTGTCCCGAACTTCCCCTGTACCAGGTATCGGATTCTCGTAGTCTTAAGGCTGTTGTGGTAGCCATTTGCTTAGCTACGAGGTCTAGAGGTAGAAGGTGAAGTTTTTTAGTTAAAAATAAGAAAATATATGGAATTTTTTAAAATTCGAGGGTCGATAAGAAAATTGTTCATATAAGAAGGTCGGAAAAAAGAATTGTTTTTGTTTATTACTGTGAAACTTATTTTGCGATCTGCTTGAAAGTTTTACAGAGTGTTTGAGTTTAAGCAAAAAAATTAAAAATCATTTTTTCTGAAGGTATACAGTAGAGTTGGAAATTTGAGTTTTTTTAATGACCTAGTTCAGTAGTTAAATTTTTCATCAACTATAGTTCATTTGAACTATAGTTCGTTTTTTAAACTATAGTTCAGTTTTTGAACTATAGTTTAAATGAACTATAGTTCATTTCAAAGAGTTCGAATGAACTATTGCTTATTATTTGAACTATAGTTCATTATTTTAACTACTTACAGCTTGTAGTTAAAGCTTGTACTTGCTCCAGTGGCGTAGATAGCTTTTTGCAATGGGGGGTGATGAAGTCAAAGTTTTGAAAAATTTTTTGGGTTTTTAGAATTTTATTTAAAGATATCGGGTAAAGTCTAGCTGCCATGTTCTGGTTTTCACTAAACTGAATTCGAATTTTTTACATGTTCTCTTTTCTATTAACCATGAAAGGAGATCCGGATCAACCTTTAGTTTCTAATTACTCTTTACTCGACGGATTCAAATTAAAACGTTGTAATCTGATTAACCCAATCAATTTGATACAACAGCACATTTAACCAATTTGAATTCGACAATTTTTGTTGAAAGCGAAAATTGGAACAGGTATATCCCATGGTATCTTTTAAACGAATTTTGTAATATGCAAATTTCCTTTTCTTAAAAAAACAACGAATTTGGGAACGTCTCCAAGAATTGACGGCCTAGTATAGGTAGTATGCTCAAAGAATTCCATCGATGGACCTCGAACTATAAAGAATTATCATGAAATAAGGTTGCGGCGGTCAGATATAGTTTTTTTCTATGTCTGTGTCTTTAAATTTCGAAATATTAGGTTGATCGTTGCGCATTATGTTTAAAATGAGGGCCAGATTGAGTGGTCGTAAATACAGTTGATTTAATAAATAGTTATCGGTGAAAAGGGTTTTTCAAAAAATCATGAAATGGATCTGGCGGGATGTAAAAATCGAATTTGCCCAATTGGCTGCAAAAAAGATCCATATTTCGAATATATATACAAATTTTGTTTCCACCAGCGAAAACACAGACCGCAAATACAAAATTTTTCAGCGAATGTTGTTAATTAAGTTTCATTTTCGGAGGAGAAATATGGGAAAATGGAGCGCCGTAGGCAAGATTTTTTTTAATATCCTGAGAGAGCTAAAGTGTCTGCACCGAATGCTCAGACAATAACCATAGAAGTTTTGAAATGGTAATGGTAATTAAATTTTAGAGGAAGTCTAAAAAATGTTTGGAAAAATTGTTCATTGACAAACTATCGTCGGAATTTTTTTTTATAATTTTCTGAAAAGAAGGCAGAATCACTAGACTATTAACAAGTTTTTTCTTTTCTTTTATCATTTCTTATAAAATGAAGTCAGGATTTTATTTATCTGTTCTTTGCATTATCTGATTGGAACTCAATGGGGGGGGGGGGGGATTGATCCTCCCCCATTCCTTAAGCTAAATTCTAGACAAGGTTAATGTCTTCATAGTGGTCTAGCTTCACAGTATAGTCAGCCAATATAGGCGTTGGCACTCTTTACCGACATTTTTTTCTCTGGAAAAGAGACGATTACCGTCTGGTTGGACCACTTTAAGCTCAACTGTAAATTTCTGGGTACAATGCTCGGAAAAGAAACAAAGTACCTCCTAGGCATTGGCTAAATTGTGGCTGTGCACTCGAAAAACACGTTCTTGGTCTTAGGTGAGTTATTTGATCGATCACCATTAATGATGGGCAGCAGTGAGAGAACCACACAATTGGCACCATAGATCACTAAATAGACGGAAGAGCCACGAATGATGAGCACATATTGCTTAAAATGGCCATAGAAGTCCATCAACTGCAGGCCAGTCATCTCCTAAGTTTGGTTAAGCGGTTTCAATGCGATTCGCTCAACAGCCAAATTCTCGTCCTCTAACGTGTCCATGTCGTGGGTGCCAATGGCCGTGGGGTACGTTCAAAATAGTAGTATAGTTCGAAAAATGAACTATAGTTCAAAAAGTGAGAAATACATAGTTCAATAAATAAACTATAGTTCAAAACCAAGACCTAGTTCATTAGTTAATTTAAAGACTAGTTCATTTGAACTAGTTCAAAAAAACCGGCACAACTCTAGTATACAGTACCCTTAATCAAATTGGTTTTTGATCGGGTTAAAAATATTGGGGATTACCCTGTTTTAGTACGAAACGATATAAACTCTATATCGATCGAACTACAACCCTGCTCATCAACTACACTGAGAAAAATAGGGAAAGTTTTCGACGATCCTCAGGATATATTCTTTATCGATTTGGACTGGATAGTTAACTATCCTTTTTTGGGATCCTTTGGATATTTTTAAAAGGATAGAAAAAACAATTGTTCTTGATCTTTATTATTCATCCAAAGGAGCTATTGTCGATTTTTAGCTCCTGGATGCAGGCAGTGTACAGTCACTGAGAGTAACTGAACTGAGTCAAAAGCACAACCAATCAATGACTAATTGTCACTGAGCAAAAAACATCAATATTGAAACAAATACTCTGGTTCGAACTCTAGTTTTAAAGACCTATTGGATCGTTTAAATGTTTTCTTCTCTTTAATGGACTATACACGCGAAACGGAGAACGCACCCAAACTAATGATTATGACAAACTGAAGTGTCAAAGGATCCGACTTGATATCTTCAATAAAAACTTTTATTACAGTTTAGTGCCTTGTCATCGAAACGACATTGTCAACAGAAAGAGGAAAGTAAACCATTCTACGTAAGCAAAATTCGTTTTTGAACTATTCGTTGGTTCAAGAGACCATAAAAACCTGAACCGAACCGATTCTAAGGGGTTTGGAACGGCACGCACCGACTTGTGCTCGTTTTCTCCAATTTTGTAGACTTACTTTTGGAACGAAAATGTCTTGATTCTGTATTTTCTATTTTCAAAGTAAAGCTCGTCTTTGAATTTGAGTTTGATTCATACTTAGTTAATTCACATTGTCTTTTACAAAATGACATTAACCACCTTCAATCCTGGTGCATCAACAACTTGCTGCACCTTAAACACTCTAAATGTAGTGTCATGTCTTTCTATCGCTCTGGCCAATTTTTGGGCAACTATTCTCTTGGCCCGCACAATCTCAAGCGTATACACGCGGTAACAGACCTTAGCGTATTATTTGACCATAATATAAACTTTTCCGAACACTTTGGGACTATCGTTAGCAAAGCCAAGGGGGTGTTTGTTTATGTTAAACGTTGGTCTAAGGAATTTGATGACCCAAACACCACTAAGCTTCTTTACATCTCACTTGTCCTACCTATACTTGAGTACTGCTCATGCGTATGGTCACCACAGTATGCACCATACCAGGGCCTTATTGAGTCGGTGCAGAAGCAATTTCTCCTGTTCGCCTTACGTGAACTTAACTGGGAACAACACCGTCGCCTGCCATCGTATGTGGACAGAATTTGTCTATTAAGTCTACCGTCCTTGCAAGATCGTAGAATCTGTCATGGAGTTATGTTCCTTCATAAACTAATAAATGGCCATATTGACTCTTGTTTTCTACTGAGCCAAATTAATTCTTCGATCCCACCTAGATCTACAAGACAGTTCCGGCCAATTTTTCTAAGTAGATCTAATTTCGAATCTCATGACCCGTTTCGAATCATATGCATGTTATATATTGATTTGTACCATTTGTTAGCTTTTCTGAGTGTTCGATGTCGGTAAATGTATTTAATATGTTGTCACACTTATCTTTTCAGCAATTGTAAATCTTTGCCTCCGCCCACTTGATGTGAGTCGGAGCATATCATAAATAAGTTCTCCTAATTTCGGTGTAGGCGAGATTAGGATTAATCTGTTTTCTTCTTGTGTCGGCTATCTGGCAGTGCGTTTACTCTAAGTAGTGGACACCTTTAAATTGGCGAAACTTTTTTAAATGAATCGATGTATCCTCTCTCATATTTCTCGTTTGTACTTTATTAAAGCGGTCCCTACTTTGGGCTTCTCAGCCATATTTAGAGTCATGAGACCCCTTTTCATGACCCACTCATATGTCTTATATTGCTGGTTAGGCTAACAACCCACAGTTTCGGTTTGCCTCGACTCACCTCTTTGTCTCGCTATGTGTGCATTGTTGTTATTCCTATCCTAGGGGTCGCACGTGTTGAGGCGCCAGTTAGCGGTTGCCAGTGTGACTGGGTCAGGTGGGCGGCGGGGTGGTTGGTTGGTGGGTGGGTGGGTGTTTGGGTGGTTCGGTTTTACTGCCAATGTCGTTGGCCCTGTAAGGATATGGCAGTCTTTGCCTACGCTTGAATAGTCAGCTTGACGTGTCGAAAAGTCACTTTGAAGTGTTTTCACTTTCCTTCTCGTGGCGTTGCACGTGCGCGCTGCCTGCCAAGTGCCACTTGGCTCGGGTTGTTAGTATGTAGTTTGGCTCACAGGTGCTCGCACACACACACACACACGCGGGCAGAGATAAGCTCAGCCTTGGAACAATGGGCCACTCGAGAAGTTTTCTGCTTTTCGGTTACCGTTTTGGCCGCATTTGCATGAAACTGAGTTAAGCAATTATGCTCTAAAGGGAATGGATTAAGCATATGGCGGCACTTGCACATCGACGACGGCGGCGACGCCACATGCTAATATCTGCGGTGTCGGTGTGTGGCGGGTCGCGGTGGCGCATGGGTAATTTTAGGTAATTGCCTAATTGGGTGCCATTTGTTGTTGTCAAAAGTTGTTGATATTTTGCCTGTGCTGCAGCAAATTGGTTTGATAATGGAATTATTTATTAATCAAGTCGAATGTTTTGCTACGCGCGCCACCGAGCACGTTGCCAGTTGCCTCACAGCTCTCACGCGCTCTCTCCACACACACACACACACACACAAGCGCCCGCGTACACGTACACGCGCACACCTATGCGAAGCGTGGCGTAGGACGCGATTTTAGCGTATGTCCTGCTGATGCCGTAATTTTCTTTGCACCACGCACCACTATTTCGTATGGACCGCTTGCCTGTGCTCGAGCTACCTGAACCGGGTCTACTTTTAGGCGGCCAGCGGCCCGAGTTGCGGTTATTTCGCGTAGATTTTGATAATTTTTCGAAATTATTTTGATGCCACGCAACATGCAGTGTGCAAACCGTGTTGATTTGTTCGCACCTAGGACATTCGCTACTGAACCCCCAAGCACACAGCGAGAGCAGCCAAGGGAGAGCACTCGCTGGTGTTGGCTCTCAGTGGCGTGGTGAGTTGCTTTGGGGGGAGAGGTCCTGCGCAAAGAAGTTGGCGGCAAGGCGCGATTTTGAAATGATTGAAGGAATAATGGCAAGGCGGAAACGATATAACATTATATTCTGTCTTAATATTTGTTTAATAATTTATATACTTTTCATATGCTGATTTTGTTAACAGTTTGCTTGCGCAAGCTCTCTTTCACTCTGTCTCTCTCTTTTTCTGCCTCTTTGCCTGCTCTTTGGCTCAGCTGTGCCTGAGTCTTGGCTTTGTGTGTGTGTGTGTGTGTGTGGTGTATGGAAATCTGTTGCATGAGCGCAATTTGTTATCCTCTTTATCTCAGCTGAGTGTCGTCCAAGTGTTAGTAGTCCTTCTCGCTACATAAATTACTCCTTGGCGTCCTGGAGCAAAACACGATTACTGCCGCAACAATAAAATCGAGCATATCAAAACAATAAAATGCCAAAGGACCACAACAAAGTAGCCAAAACCAAAAGCACCCAAAAAATGAGACAACAATCTAGCCAGACCACACACGGAGATTGTAGACTCTGGCTAGGGCGAACGGTTTTGTGGATTTACGTGACAGGACTCTAGCTCAGAGCCCCACTCATCGCAGCTGTTGTTGTTGTTATTTTTGCTATTGCTGTGCTTACCCATGGACTTCCGCCGCTTACACTCATGCAAACAAGACTGTGCCCTGTCTCCGTGTGGGTGTGTGTGTGTGTGTGTTCTGGGTATCAGTGGCTTGGCATAAGGTTGAACTCATGGACAATGCTCTACATTTTTAATTGAATTTATCAAGCTGTTTCATTCATTACTGACTCGGGTTTATTAAAAGATTCATTGGATGGAAAGCAATTTGTCCAGATGCACCCACTGTGCTTCATTATCAACATCAAAGCATTTCAACTGAAAACCGCAGGGAAAAATGATTATTAACTCTAAGGTTGGATTTTAAATATAACACAATGCAACAAAATTTGACTTTTTCCAGTAAATTGAAGGGTTTGGTGATGATTCCAGATGATTTTCGTGTGCCGAACACGAATCTGTTTTCTTAAATGGTACATGTTATATGAGCTGAAACTATTCTAAATTGAAAAATAAGCTGTTTTGGCAACACGGTTTATTTTTCTCTTTTAAACACATTTTTCATTGCGAAATGTTGTTATGTTATGAATTTTTAGGCGCTTTAATCGATATAAATCTCTTAAATTATCAACTCACAGCCTAGTGTATTAACAAAGACTCGCAAATGAGATAAGGAACCAACAAATTTTTAGCACACTGCTCACGTCATTGTGACCATCACTCTTCCCATAATATCGTTAAGTTCACGTACCACCACCAATAGCAAAAGACGAACAACAGCTCACAGCAATGATATATTTTTGGCTTCTAGCTTTGTAAAATTTTAACTACTTTATTGTGAAATATGGTCAACATATTGTTAAAGCTATCGATGTGTTTTAAATGTGCCATACGATTCAATTCAATTCGATGAGGCTGTTCGCAATTTGATTTTTTGTGTGTTCGCTCTCACTCTCTATCGCGCGCTATTAGCAGAACAGCCTAGTCCACAACTGTCCACAACACCATTTTTTGGCGTTTTCTCCTAATTAGCGGTGAAATTTTCCAAAGTTTCTTTCTTAGTGCGCGATTGCATAACTAAACGAAGGTCTATGCCAAATCTCATGGCTGTGGGTTGATAATATGTCAGTCTGTCACTATGTCAGTCAGGAGTATAGATTTATATAAATAGACTAGCAAATAACCCGACGCGCTTCGCTGCGCCTTCTAGAACCAAACAATATTAGATATAATAATACCCCATAGATTCCAGAAATCAAACTTTGCTGATGGGTTTTCCCTCCAACTCCCTCCCACATCCCACCCTCTCTACACCCTATTCCCCCCAGTTCCCACTCACTTCCCACCCACCCACTCCACCAACATCCCCCACTTCCCACCCACATCCCTCCCACTTCCCGCCCACTTCCCCCCACTTCCCCCACATCCCACCACTTCCCATCTGCATACTACCCACATCCCATTCTTATCGCTCCTTTTCCACGTCCGGGGTCGGATTTTCCGACATTGAAAAACACTATTCTCATTCTGCTTACAAACCGAGTTTCAAGCCAATCGTGAAAAAGCTATTTTGCATGTAAAATTTTCGGGCATTTTCACGCCTGGCGGATTTTCCGACATGATCTCATTTCAAATTATTCCGCATTCTGTCCTTACAAATCGAATTTCAAGCCAATCGGATGATAAATAGTATTCTTCATGCATAATTTTCCGGGAATTTTCCGACCGTTAGGTCAAGTTTTCCAACTTCGGAAAATCACATTTCAAACTATTTCGTATTTTATCCTTACAAACCGAGATTCAAGCCAATCGGATGAAAAATAGTTTTTGTCATGCAGAAATTTTCCGGCCATTTTCCTCGTGGTCGGATTTTCCAAAAACGGGAAAACACGTGTCGAATTATTTCGCATACTATGCATACAAACCCAGTTTTAAGTCAATCGGATGAAAAATAACGTTTTTCCCATTAAAACTTTTCCGACGCTGTCCAAATTTCAGCTTGCTATCTCTTACCGTTTAGGCCAGTGGTGCACAAAACGCTTTCGGTGGAACTAAAATTTCCGACACACCATAGAAAGAGAGAATACGTGTTTTCTAAATAGCACCCCATCTCTTGTAGCCCATGTTTCACATAATGAAACTCTTGTCAATTTCGCGTTTCTCTTACCGTTTAGGCTGTGCGATGATTGCCAATCAGTGAATCAGTCAGTCAGTCAGGACACTCTCTTTTATAGATATAGAGATTAACAACATTGTCTACTGCCCAAAGCTATGCTTTGCAGAAACACTACAACAGATTAGTAATTTGTATAGAATTTCAATGAAAATCTTCAACAACAACCACTGCATACTTTGGGGCAGCAACAAAATATTCGATTTTATGTTTATGCGCAGCATCGATGCAGAAGGAGCCTACTTTGAAAGTTTTTACAAAATTGTAACGATTGGCTAAAAATTTTTTTAAATCGACACATTCCTATTACTTTCCAAACAAACGCTGTACCCTCATTACAACTGCATTTTCTCATTTTGTGCAAAATGTACATTTTCCCCCCATATAATTTTGTGTGGGGGGTAGAGATCGCCAAAAAAGTGCATTTTGAGAAAATGTAGTCGCATTACTCGTTAGCCGTTCGATTTTCGATAGTTTCTACTCGATAATCATATGAGTTGACGAAGTGGGTTATCACTACTAAGCACCTACCAAGACTAGCACAAAACTTTAAATTTGCCTAAATTAAATTAATTGAAATGAATTTATACTTTTAATAACTTACCAATAATATTATGATAACAAAAAAAATTGTTTAATTAGAATTGTCAAGAGACCACAAGCCTTCAGTCTGGGCCCTCGATAAATTAAGCATTTACAGAGAAGAATTTGACATAGATGAGTTTTTTAAACCATTAACAACATTAGAGTTTATATTTCTAGGAGCGCAATAAATTTAAATTGAATATCTTTGTTTCATCTGCTACCTTGTTGCCAGCTATTTTGAAAATTGTTAAAATGCAAATGCAGAAGCAACACAATGAGGGTTCTGCATTTTCAGAGATGACGATTACTTTTTTGAAATTGTGCTTCAGTGAGGAAACCATCTAAGACCCATTTTTCGTCCAAAAGTTTCTATGACAGCTATAAGATATATGCAGTAAGAAGAACGCTCGCTATTTTCAAAACTGAGAAACTGTTGTGCTTGGTGCATTCCACACTTCTTTCCTCTCAATCATGACAGCAACCAGACTATCGGATTATCAGATTATCCTATTGGTGGTGCCAGCCTCTGCAAATCGTCCGCAGTGGAAGAAAATGTGTTCGGCTTCTTCTATTTGTCCTCCTTCACACTTGATGCATTCTGCGGAGGAGTCGTGACCAATAAAACCCCCCATATTTGAGTTAATACAAGCTTCCTTCACTACCCTCCTTTATTGGGTAAGCTTAACCTATCCTTTGCGTTTTCCACTTGGATTGCCATTTCCGGAAGTCTGTAGCTCCGTGTCTAAAGGTAACTTCCACGGGAGCCTAACCTTCCTACAGTCTTTTCTTTCGGAAATAAATGTTTCGGTTATAAATACCACTTTCTAAAAAAAACATATTCATATTTTAATAAAGCTAATTTAGTTATAAATTTAATTAATTTTTACAACTTAAAAAGTAAGTTTAAGTTAATAAGCAATATATATTCTAGGAGCTTTTTAACTAGCTTTCTTAGCTCTTAGATTAGAAAGATTAACCGTAAATGTTGAAAAGGCCCGTTCACTGATATTCAATTGTAGATAACACCATATTTAGACGATTTTTTCAAGTCCTCGTTATCGACCTTTTCATAAAAATATAAAGATTTGTCGTGTATGTTCTTGTTGATCATTGTAAGAATTACTGAATTCTAGCATGAATTTTGAACTGAAATTCTTGGTTTTAGAATTTAATCGGTTTACAGATTAATAAAAATAAAATCTCCGGTATAAGCACTCAGCCCATAGTAAACGAGTTCACGAATAAATTCTTGGAGGGAAGCCTGGATGGTCCCGTATTTATATACCCTGGAGTATGATATATATGTCATTTGATATATGGCTATAAGGATATATTCATCAAAAAGTTTTTCTCACTTAGAAACTTCACATTTTTGACCGATCGTTCCTATGGCAGCTATATGCTATAGTCATCCGATTTAAATCAAACTTGACAAAATTGTGTGGTAGTATATATTATAGATCTGTACAAAGTGGAGCGATAGCATTAAAAACAAAAGTTTTTCACTAAAACTACTTTTTCAACTGATCGTTCCTATGCTATAGTTATCCGATCCGGCCGGTTCCGGACAAATGCAGCTTAGTACCAAGACCTCGGAAATTTGGCTGAGATACCATCTAATACTTAGAGATAGCTCAAGAAACACGCACCTGACGGAGACAGACGCATTTCCTGACCGACCCAGACGTTGACATGCGACAATATAAAATGCCTGCGCTCGTATTCTAATATATATTTTTTTCTATTTTATTTTATGAAAACAAGCTGAATTTGTCGGGGCTGAAATATGAAAACTTGTTTATGATTGTCAAAAAGTAACTTAAAACGGAATATTGAGCCAGACGCAAATCTGAAATTAACCTATTTTTTTTTTTATTTAGCAAGTTTCGAATCAAAGAAGCCTAAAAAAGACAATGGTCTACGATTTTTTACCCATTTGGAGAACTGCAGATCTTCTTGGACTAACATTGAGATATAAGAAGTATAGTCGCAATAGTTCAATAAATTCAATTTTGCTCCCTTTACTGGAGAACTTGCTGTTAATATATTTTTTTTTTAATGTGCTACCCCCGTTGATTTGTTTACCATTCACCCGAATGTGTACACCACTATACTTTTTTTTTATCAGTGTTTCCTCCGGGACTTTAGGTCGCTAGTTTGAGACCGTTGCTCCAGCCGCTCCAATGACTGCTAGGTATTCGCGTGACGCCGTATTTTAGGTATTTTATTTTCAGCACACACAAAATCATCCATGAAATTTACCATGTCTTCTTTGACCTTTGAATGGCTCCCTTCTTTTTTTTTAATTTTTTTTTTTTTGACTCTATTTATTTTTTTATTTGGCAGAAGGCTTTTTTATGTCATCTCTTTCAACATATCGCTCACTTACTTCAATACTAGCGATAAGTAAGCGATATGTACTCTCAATTGTTGCGCCAGATTCTAAGAAATTGAAAAGAAATAATACAAAGTTTTTCAAACAAATACAAAGTTCTTTGGCCAACAAAGCAGCACATATTATTCTTCTTATATGCAATTGATTACCACCGCTGCGCCATAAGCCGAGGCTGCGATTTTCAAAGCAGTCGTCGCTCTTGCTGCGTCGTAGCAAGAAGCTGAGAGCGAGAATTGTTCTCATTTTTGCTCGCGCTCTCCACTTTTGGCTCCCCGCACTTCGCTCGCCCACAAGTTCGAAGGTGAGATCAATTGTTTTCTCGTATTCGAGCAGTTTTCGTCTTAAAAAAATCAAGAAGAAAAAAATATAAATTGAAGCCGATTTCAGTTTCGCCAATTCGTGCTAGATTTCTCTGGGCGTATTAATTGTGAATCCTGCAGTTTTCAATTCAAAAGATTTTAGGTGGAGCTTCTTTGAAGATCTCTGAATACATAAATCGTCAATTGTTAGTAAACGTTCGCACATTTTGTAGCTTAAGTTCCATTGCGTCACACAGTCGAGCATAAGATTTTATACCCGCTACTCGTAGAGTAAAAAGGGTATACCAAAGTCGTGCAAATGTATGTAACAGGCAGAAGGAATCATTTCCGACCATATAAGGTATATATATTCTTGATCAGCATCAACAGCCGAGTCGATTTAGCCTTGTCCGTCTGTCCGTCCGTCCGTCCGTCCGTCTGTATGAACACCTAGATCTCAGAGATGGTAAGAGATAGAGGTTTGACATGTATGGGACAAATGCTTCTTTTATCTGCACGCAGATCAAGTTTATTTCAAATTTTGGCCACGCCCCCTTGAAGAACTTATTGAATGAGAGCAGGCAGATTGCAAGCAATTTCTAGTAGTAGTAGTAGTTCTTCTTTATTGATTTTGTAGATATTTTTCTTTTTTAAAAAGTTTGATTTTTGAACAATATTTTATCATAAAAAGAAGGTGATATAACTAGAATGGCATCAAGACCATCTGCATATTAAAATTATACAAATTTTTATAATTAAATTTTACGTACATACACATAATTAAGTTATTCTAAATTGGAAACATGCATTTAATTTAATTTGAACTATTTTAAAAGCTTTCGTAAATAATTTTTTTTTCGGTAGCGGGTTGCGTCTATGAGAAATTTTACTAGCCTTTTCCAGTCTGATCCATTTAATATCGTTTTTATCTGCATTTCATTAAGCACAGCTTTTCCCCATATGTTGATTCGGAGCTCTTTAAATATTGGACAGATCGCACAGAAATGAGCCACGTCTTCCGTAAATTGCAAAGAGTGCATCCGTAACATTCTGATGGTGGGGAATATAATTTAATGCCAGCATTTCTGTCCGAGCTTTGAAAATGTTTGAGATAGTCCAGCAGTCGTATTCGTCTTTGAAGTAATTGCTTTCCTTCAAGTTATGGTTCACTTGCCTATATGTGTTGCGAGTTTGGCTTACTAAAACAGAGACTTCAAAACTATGACGAGCTCGTTCATCGATTGCTTGTAGCAGGGCACGTTGAGAGACGCTCCAAGTATCGGGCTGCGACAGGTCCAGGTGGATTCCAAAGTCCCGACAGAGACTTTCACATGATTTGAAGCATTGTGATTTTCCGACCAAAAGTGTATTTACAACAATACAGGGCAGACTATTCTCATGCAGCTTTATTATTTTGTTTACGTAGCGAAAATGTGTGCCTAGAGTGTGTACGAACATTTCTGGAAGTCCTGTCTCTAGATGTATGAAGTATCGCAATAGTTTTTCGACGTCTTCATATTTGGCATAACCCCAGACTTCTGCACCCTAACACATAATTGCTTTTGATGTGGCCTCAAACATCCTGTAATTTGTACTCGAGCTTATATTATTTTTGCAGTAAAGTGAACGCCAGGTGCTGCTAATTGCTATTTTCGAGTCTCTCAGCTTTTGTTCTAGGTGCTTGGTAAATGACATATTTGATGTTAGAGTTATTCCTAGATAGTTATACTCTTTTACCACATCTAAGGGCGTGCCATTCAAGCTCCACTCTTCCGTTTTCGCAGGACGACCTCTCCCTGCTCGAACTACCATAACTTTGGACTTGGTGGTGTTGATCCTTAGACTCCACTTTTGACAATGTGCATGCGTGGCATTAATCATGTTCTGCATGACTTGTGGGCTATCGGCAAAAAGGTCCATATCGTCCGCGTACATGAAAATTTTTAGGTTCATCTGTCCAAATTGTACTCCTCCAGGTAGCTCTGTCTTTATATCATCCACAAATAGCGCAAAAAGCAGAGGACTTAGTAAGCAACCCTAGTTTTACTCCGAGGTTAGTTTCAAACCACTCCGATAGGGTATGGCCATCCCACACTGCAGTCTCATTATCCGTGTACAAGCTTCGTAATATTTTGATCATTTTGTTGAAACACCCATTCTTGTTCAATTTGTCTAGCAGGCTTCTTCGATGGATGGTATCAAACGCAGCCCTGAAGTCTATAAAAAACAAATACAATTTTTTCTTTCTTCCAGGAACGCGTTTGCAACTGATGTCAGTACAAAAATGCTGTCGACTGTAGAATATCCTTTACGGAAGCCAGATTGATTCTCGCTGAGCAGTTGTTTGGTCTCAACAAAAAGCATTAAGCCTTGCTAGTAAGATCGAACTGAACGTTTTCACGAATTGAATTTAGAAAGAAATACCCCTGGTTATTCGACATTGTTGGATGAAAAATTTTATTATGAAATGCAGCCCTTAAAGTTTTGCGAAACCCTGAAAGCCAGCCATTCATTTAACTCCGCACGTGGCTTTTGTTGTGGCAAAATTTTTGTCTAAGTTTATTGCCTTCAAAAAAAACGAAAATTGATTAAAACAATTGAAGTAAACTATGGAAAATAATGTCCAAGGTATGTTTAATGCAATTTCGTTTTAGTTTGTTCTATATATGTGCTTTGTCCTCTCTTTTATGTGTTTTTGTTGTGTGTTGTTTTAGGCGAGCTTAACCTCTAAATAATTCCGTTTCGTGGAGTAAAAGTTTGCGGATTGTCGATTGTCGTAACTGTTAATGCACAGTGTTCATTACAGTGTCCTCTTTACGATAGTCTAATTGGTTTTTTCACGAATTTTCACAAACCCGCGAAATCACGATTTTTTCAGATCACTTCGAGTTTGAGCATTAAGAATTGATTGAAGAACGCATGCACGAAAAAGCAATCGTCAGAATAATATGAACGACGTTTTTCATTGAGCTATAGACTCTCGCGATCCACTGATACATATCTAGTTTATGTTTAAATAAAAGAAAGGCACAAAAAGATACCTCATCCGACGGATGTCATTGCGCTTTTGGACGTTCCCCTTTTACATTGTTGTAGTATGGGCCCTCTTTGTGATGAAGATAATACTGATGATACCGATTCGGATGGATCCGATATTGGAAAAAAAATACTGTTTACATTTGGATTCTGAATTTAATGATTAAAAATATATACCTAATTAAAGTTGTGTTAAAAGATTAGCTTCTGTAAATATTGATTTATTACATCATCAAAATCAGCTAAATTCATGCTAATCGGCCTGATCGGTTTTATGGCAGCTATATAAAAAATAGTCTAAGTTGAACAAAATTTGTTAGACACCTCGAGAGCCTAAAATACGTGTATAAACTAAATTACAGTTCAATAGTTTAAAAACATCAAAGTTAGAGAAAATCGGCCAGATCATTTATATGGGAGCTATATGAAATAATAGTCCAAATTGAACCAAATTTGGTAGGATAGCTTGGGAGACTAAAATACGTGTATAAACTGAATTTCAGTTCAATAGTTTAAAAACAACAAAGTAAGTGAAAATCGGCCAGATCATTTATATGGGAGCTATATAAAATAATGGTTTAAATTGAACGAATATTTGTAAGTCACCTTGGGGGCCCTAAAATGAGTATAAAGTCAAATTTCGTGCAGAAATCTTTATAATTAGACTTTATGCCAAAAAGTCGACTTTCACAAAATGGTACTTTGGCAAGATATAGATTAAGGCTTAAATTGGGTTCTGGCAGATCAGCTTAGGTTATTTCATACTTTTCACGGTTCCTTTTAACAACCAATCAAAAATTAATGTATAAAATATATGTATACGCTCCCAAGTCCCAAAAAATATTATTTGAACTATTCAAGCTTGCTGCCTGCTCTTAAATCAACAAAATATCGCTCCCCTCACAAAAAGAGGAAAGAAAACGATTTATGCCAATTAGTCATCGACAAACGCGCAAAGTGTTTCACATCTAAGCATCCGATTTGTAGTGACCACGGCGTGTTATTGAAAGCTTACTTTATACCATTATCCGAAATAAATTTCAAAATTTTAGGATTTTTCGTTTAAAAGATATAATGGTTTATTTATGAATTATTTTTGGTCAAAATAATTATGCCCACTAGTGTAGATACACGCGAAATCCTTAAGCCCCGTCAATTTGATTTTAGGGGAATCACGTCCATCAGCCATTCTTTGGCTGTGCAAATAACTTATCTTTGGCAACTTGATCAGCAGCGCTACCATCGCCTGTGCCTTAGATCTTCCTTGAAAAGGCCTTTGACACGGTGTGGACAAAAGGCCTGATCTATAAGATGAATAATCTCTATAGGTTCAATCCCACGCTTACACGTATCATTCAGAATTATTTGTCTCAGCGGTCCTTTTACTGTCTGCAGCCCCATGGCTCAGAACGTTCCGCTCACGCGAGAAATCTCAGTAGGAGTCCCTCAGGGATCACTGCTTGCCCTATCTTAAAATATATATTTAGCCGACCTTCCGGATTTCGAAAGAGATCCAAGGTTCTTCTCAACTGCGTAAATCCAACCGTTGATTTTACGCAGATGATATCCTTCTCCTGGCGTCCGGAGCACGGATTGCCAGTGCAGAAACGGATCTATTGTAAATAATTATTTAGACGTCTTATATGTGAATACTTGCTAAGTGGCGTCTGAAATTAAATACAAATAAATGCGAAGGCTGCATATTCCGAGGTCCGGTTCAATCAGACATATATCGAAATGTCACGTACCTTTAATCCGAAAATTTATATAAATGTTAGACCCCATAGCAATAAAGTCCGAAATAAAAAACTAGGTGTATTATATGACCAGAAGTTAAACTTCAAGAGTCATATAGAGCATACCCTTAGGAAGAGCTAAGATCCAACTTAGCCACATTAGTTATATATTCAGGCCTTTATGGCGAGCCCGACCATCCCAAGGCCTGAACTTATACGGACATGCTCCCTTGTGTACAAGAAACTAGTACAACCAATACTAGTTCATGGACACATAGCGTGGTTCAATTTAAAATTCAGGCAGATGGAAGATCTAATGTCTCTTTGAGAGACGGATCATCCGACGAGCCCTGGGCAGAGTGGAGCTAGAGACCCTTTCACGTTCCATTATATATCAAATAAGGTCCTGTATGAAAATGACGAAAACCAAATCGTATGTAGATACACTTATATACCAAATATTAGGAAAGTTCGTAGATTGCAACAGCAATAGTCTTAAATCCATTGATCGCAGATGCCGCGGTTAGAGAAGGCTGCCGGCCAACTGGCCTTCAGTCCACCATCTGACGATAAACAATATAGAACACTTAAAAGAATTAGGAATTATGCACGATTCGGAGGGCAATCTCATTTTCTACCATAGAAAACGATTGTCCCTAGATCCGAATGAGCTAGTTTATAATATAAATCAGCAAATGGACCCCATAGATTGGCTCAACTTCCCGTCTCTTCCTTCCCTTAAAATACCTCCCATATTTTCCTTTCGTTTCAGCTCTTCTTCTATTTCAGCTCTTTTCTTTTTCTCTCTTCTCTTTTCAGTTACTAGTTTTTGTAGGTTGTTTCTATAGTTTTAGTTATAAACAACAAAAATCCTTATTGTAATGCAGGTTTTTACT